>JASPKP010002571.1:0-12500 GCA_030674155.1 Stramonita haemastoma
TGAAATCACCAGGGCCAGCGGAAACAGGAGGAAATAAAGGGGAGCACCATGCCACTATCATAGGGGGTGACAGCTAACACCGAAATCAGTGATGCTGACAGGGGAGACGGGTAAGACATACTCTTCGCTTCTTTAAGAGACATTCTCATTGTGACGCTCCACCACATGATGAGTTGTATTGCACCAGAGGTCAATTTTTAGTTATTCACAGGTAATCAAACTGTAATAAAATGGCTATACAATACAAAAAACACCAGACTGAAAATCGGACAATTCTATGAAAAGTTATTACAAGTTGAAATGCTAGACTGCAGGGAATGACAAGATGAGAAATCGACAAGTTTAGCATCGTAATAGGTGGTCAGAATGAGGGTTTGGATATTTTTAAAACACGTTTTAAGGCAAAAGGAGACAAAATTATGATCTGATATTTCATTATGAGGTAGAATAACTATACTTTAATAATCACTCAAAATTTCAAAATCGCCAACTGGACCCCACCTGCCTTTAATGGTTTCTAGCGGAAAAGTGGATTATGTGCTAAGCGTCTCACTTCGTGGTGGAACGTCACAATGTTGTTGTGAAAACTGCTGATGATTGCAGGTTCACCTGACCAGCACCGGGTCGTCCTCTCTGCCCAAAGCCAAGATCAAGACTCTGAAGATGACCCTGGTCATAGTGGCTGCCTTCATCTTCTTCGGGCTGCCCTACTTCGTGGCGGAGATGATCCTGTCTTACGGGGACTTCAAGCAGCTCAACTCCGAGGTGTACGCTCTGCTGGGGGGCGTGGCTCCTGCCAACTCTGCCATCAACCCCTACATCTTCCTCCTCTTCTCCGCCAACATGCAGGTACTTCTAGTGTAATTTTTCTGTGTTATTTATTTTATTTTATCTTATCTTATTTATTTTGTTAGATTCTTTTTTTTACTCTTTTACATTTTTTGTTATTAAGTTTCATTCTCTTTTTTGTCTGTTTTATTATTTTATTTTTAGGGTAATAGAATAATCACTCGTGCTGCTTTAAAAAAAGTTACAGCCAGTCTCTGTGTGTAAAAATGTAAAATGGTAAAGGTGTCCCATGACATATGTGATCTTAGGGTACCAAAGGCGTCAGAGACCTCAGCTTCTCTAGGTTTTAACTTTAGCATGAGGAAAGCAGCGCTCTGACCACTGACCTGTCCTGTCCCCAGGGTGTATGCGTGTGTTTTATCAATAAATTTTGTCATCCGTTTCCCACTAGCACTCAATGACCTACTCTTCTGAAAAGCGGAACAGGTTTTAACATGTGTGCAAGATGTTGTGTGTGCATGCATTCACACAAGGGACCTCCGTTTGTAATCTCATCCAAAAGACTGACATTTACTCCAAGGGGAAAGTCCCCTCAAACGGTTGCCTAGCGCCTCTGTGACCTCTATGATGGCTCGAACCCGGGCCGTCAGATCACAAGTGTAACACTCTAACCACTAGGTTATCCCTCCCCTCAAAAACTCGTGTTTTGAGGATGAAAGTTCGAGTCTTTCTTGGGGGCGTGGGGTCGATCATGTCTCCGCTAAGACGATAATGTGTCGTTGTTGTTGCTCCTGGAATTGATAGTTTTTCCGATTCCGTTCCTGTATAAGTCATCGGATTTTTCATTGTCCTCGAACCGCTTAGACAGCAGCCACCGTTATCTGTCATAGATTATGTGCAAAAACACGTTGTTCTGCCGCTAAGTGGCTGACAAGTCAGGCCCAGCGTAGCCTACTTTCGCCATGAGTCTTTGGACGAGACTGTAAACCGAGGTTCTGCCTTGTAAACGCGTAGAGAACACCTTCCTCACACATTAGAGCCTTGTCCACTGTCGTAGAAGTGTAGCTGTGGCCCATGGTATGGACGACATCAACATACACAGCTAGTATGCACCATGTCACCTGGGCCCACTTTGATAAAAGGGGATCACAGTCTGACCACTGCGGTTCTCTAAGCTGACTACCGTTCTCCGATCTGTCTGCTCCGCGGTTAGGCAATCACAGTGCTTGCCCTTCTCCCTGTAGTGAGTTCTTGACTGGCGACGACATGACCCAAAATCATGAGAAATAAGGAATGAATAACCGTAAAACTATCGACGTGACATGTCTACAGAGGTGGTCTTTTGCGGCGGATTCACTTCAAAATGGAAAACATTTAGAATGAGGAACAATTTAAGCGAGATCGGCTTTTCGATTCGTAGACTCTTAGCAGTACAAGGAGACAACTCTATATCGCTGCGCGGATGAAATTACTTCCCTTGTTCTCTACCGCATCAAAAGCATGTTTACCTTTAAAAAAATGACGTAAGTGTAGCAGCTGAGTGGGCGAGATACTATGCTGTCTACGATGTACTGTGCTCACTTGGAACGCAAACCAAAATTATTTTGCGGGTTGAAAAACTTTCTGTCAATTCGGTATGTCCGCAAGTAACACTTATATCAAAGCTTGCTGCCCTAGCAGAGGGATGGAAACCGCCCTGTTCCACTAACTGGCCCTTGCATCGTGTCTGGAAAGAATTAGAGGCTGCTTTCTAAAAAAAACTCATCAAGGAATGATATTACTGGGAAAGTTAAGTAAAATCAAGCACTTTGCCTTAAAGGATTGGTGTGCACAGTTCTGTTTTGCTTTTGATGTGTCCTTTTTTTAAAGTTGGTTTTGGTTTTCTTTTCGGGAGGGGGAGGGGTCTCTTCTGGATAATTCATTTTCCCATTCCTTGGCTAGAACTCAGAGGTTAACCAATGGAGAGATGGTGTGTATACGACCGTTCAACCACCCGACCCCCTCCCCACCATTAAGGTAGCCGCATTCCGACTTCCGGAATATTGTCTGCCCACGACATGTGTGCATATTGGTTTGTTGTTGAGTTTTTGTTGATGTTCTTTTGTTGGGGGGGGGGGGGGGGGGCAATGGTGAGATTTTGCGTATGCGACAGTTTATTTGCCTATCATTAAGATAGCCTTAGGGGATGAAATCTTAACACGAAACCAGCATGCAAGCGTTTGTTATGGGTTATTTTTGTTTAAGTTTCTGTTATGTTTACTGACAGAGTGTGGGGAATGCATTTTTTGGTTTTGTAGATGAGTTTGGATTAGTTAACTAGAATAACTAGTTTGGATGAATTGATTTTCCGCCGTGGGTATTTATAGTGTCTGTGTGTGTGCGTGCGTGCGTGTGTGTGTATGTGTGTGTGTGTGTGTGTGTGTGCATGTGGTACGTGTGTGGGTGTGTGTGTCTATGTATGTATGTATGTATGTATGTATGTATGTATGTATGTATGTATGTATGTATGTATGTATGTATGTATGTATGTGTGTGTGTGTGTGTGTGTGTGTGTGTGTGTGTGTGTGTGTGCGTGCGTGCGTGCGTGCGTGCGTGCGTGCGTGCGTGTATGTATGTATGTATGTATGTATGTATGTATGTATGTATGTATGTATGTATGTATGTATGTATGTATGTATGTATGTATGAATGTATGATGTTGTGTGTGTGTGTGTGTGTGTGTGTGTGTACCTGGTGTGTCTGTGTGCAAGCGCACACACGTGCACGGGCGTGCGTGAATGCATGCGCGTGTGCGTGTGTTTGTGTGTCCGTGTGTACATGTGTGAATGAATGCATGTGTGGGTGTGTGTATATGTGTGTGTTTTCTCTCTGTGTGTGCATGTATGTGTGTGTGTCTGTGCGTGTGTCCGCACGCACACGCGTGCGCGTGCGTGCTGGTAGTCAGTTGTCAGTCGTCTCCATCGCTGCTGTCGACGGTAGGAGCTCCACGTGATGCCACCAGGGTTCGTCATCTCTCTCTGTCTCTGCTGAGTTCTTTGATCTCCTGTAGCCCTCACTCCTAGACCACTGATCTCAGTGATGGTGGCAGTGTAGGATGTTGGTGGTCTGCCTCTTTTCCTTCTGCCTTCAACCTTACCTTAGATATCTGTCATCATCAGATTTGTTTGCGTGTGTCTGTTTTGCATGACCATCGTACCTCATTCTGTGCTTAACAGTTTTAACTAACATGTGTCTTTGCTCTTCTGTCTGACCATTTCGGCTGCTGTTTTTTTCTTTCTCTTTCCAATTTTTATAATGTCCAGGCTTCTGACCCATACAGTAAAAAATGCTAGAGAAGTGTTTTGACAATTCTCATTTTGAGATCTTGAGGCATGCTTCTGTCTCTGCAAATGTTTAACTGAATCATATTTTGCATGGATATACCGATTCTAGCTATAAAGCCTTGTAGACAGGAGCTATTTTTCTCTTCAACATAATCTAAATTTTAAAATTTGAACGTGTTCCAGCTCTTTTCTAATGATTTTGGTATTTTGACGGGTGTCTGTAGGTTAATCAATGTGCATCGTTTTAGTCTCTTTAGTATTCGACTGAAGGCCAGCAGTGTTGTCCTCTCTATAAATTCTGCATACTATTCTCCTCATGCATGTGATGTAACTAGCCATAAGTGCTGCATCATCAGCCTACCTGATGCTAGTAATGTTTCTCCCACATCAATTAAAAAACATAATTATCATCTTTGTTCACCTTTCTCATGATCATTTCTGTACATAAGCAGAAATGAGGCAGGGATAATTGTGAAACCCTGACGGACTCCGTTTTGAATATAAAGAAACTCTCTGTCTCTCCATTCAACCAAATGGTTGCCTTCTGCTCTGAATACAAATTTACTATGAGCAATAACAGATGCCTTGGAAGCCAATTTCTAACATTGTAATAAACATCCAGTCTGCAGCTGCCTCAGGCAACATCAGAGGAATGTACGAAGGCATCAAGACAGCTCTAGGGCCAACACAGAGCAAAACCGCCCCACTCAAGACCGCCAATGGGGAGGTGATCACCGACAAGAGCAGACAGATGGATAGGTGGGTGGAGCATTACTCTGAGCTCTACTCTAGAGAGAACACAGTCTCCAACTCAGCCCTCGATACTATTGAGCCTCTGCCCATCATGGAGGACTAGATACTGAACCAACCCTTGCTGAACTCCACAAAGCAATTGACAGCTTAGCTAGCGGCAAAGCACCTGGCACCGATGGCATTCCACCAGACCTCATCAAAAGCTGTAAAGACACCTTATTACAGCCCCTTCATGACGTCCTATGCCAGTGTTGGAGGGAGGGAGCTGTGCCCTAAGACATGAGAGATGCCAAGATCGTCACTCTCTACAAGAATAAAGGTGACCGGAGCGATTGTAACAACTACAGAGGCATATCTCTCCTGAGCATCGTAGGAAAACTCTTTGCTCGTGTGATGCTTGTGCGCCTCCAGAAACTTGCTGAGCGTGTTTACCCCGAGTCCCAATGCGGCTTCCGAGCTGAACACCCCATGGTGGACATGATAATCACCCTACACCAACTTCAGGAGAAATGCAGAGAACAAGACAAACCCCTCTACATAGCCTTCATAGACCTGACCAAGGCCTTTGACCTAGTCAGCAGGGAAGGGCTATTCAACATCCTTCCAAAAATTGGTTGCACCCCAAAACTCCATGGTCTCATCAGATCCTTCCATGATGACATGAAGGCAACAATCCAGTATGACGGATACATGTCCAACCCATTTGACATCAAGAGTGGAATCAAGCATGGCTGTGTCCTTGTTCCCACCCTCTGTGGCATCTTCTTTGCCCTTCTCCTAAAACATGCTTTTGGAACTGCAACAGGAGGTGTATACCTACGCACAAGATCCAGCGGTCGACTATTCATCCTGGCTCGGCTAAAAGCAGAAACAAAAGTGATGGAGAAAACAATTAGGGACGTGCTTTTTGCTGCTGCTGCTGCTGCTGTCACTTTACACACTGAGCAAGAACTTCAATGCCTCATGGACAGGTTTTCCCAGGCCTGCAAAGACTTCGGACTGACAATCAGCCTGAAAAAGACCAATGTACTGAGCCAGGACGTGATTACTACACCAGCCATCTACATCGATGACTACCAGCTCGATGTCGTACACCAGTTCACATACCTGGGATCCACCATCAGTGACAACCTGTCCCTTGATGCCGAGAGCAACAAGCGCATCAGCAAGGCTGCTATGACCCTAGGACGCCTCACCACTCGCGTCTGGTAGAACCCAAAGCTAACAATTTCAACCAAGATGGCAGTGTACAACGCCTGCATCGTCAGCACTCTCCTTTATGGCAGTGAAGCATGGACAACATACTCCAAACAGGAGCGCAAATTGAACAGCTTCCACCTGCGCTCTCTCCGTTGCATCCTCGGCATCCACTGGAGTTACAAAGTTACCAACGCTCAGATCCTTAAGGTTGCAGGTCTTCCCACCATGTACACACTCCTTAGACAACGCAGACTCAGATGGCTCGGTCACGTGTGAAGGATGGAGGATGGACGCACCCCTAAATATCTCCTCTATGGTGAACTTGCCTTCGGCAAGAGAAGCATTGGCCGTCCCTGACTGCGCCACAAAGACGTCTGCAAGCGTGACATGAAAGCCCTGGACATCAACACAGAAAACTGGGAGGAGGTAACGGTTGACCGCAGCAAATGGCGCAGTGTTCTCCACAAACAGCTGAAGTGTGATGAAAAAAAGATCCACACAGCAGCAAACGAAAAGAGAGCCAATTGAAAGGCATGTACTCCAGCCACCTCAACAAGCCACATCTGCATCAGATGCGACAGAGACTGCCACTCCCGCATTGGACTGACCAGCCACAGCCGACGCTGTCGCTGAACAAATGACCTTTCTTCTGGCGCGAATTCCATAGTCGACACCGACTGTCGGAGGCCTACTACTGATAAACAGATGGTGTTTTTGAAATGTCAAAAGCCTTACTGCTGTCTATGAAAGCTATGAATGCCTCATCTTCAATGTTTCTTATTTTCTCTTGTAGTCACTGAAGCACAACAGGCATGTCTGTTGTTCCTCGTCTACGTCTGCATCCTGTCTGACAATCAATCAGATATCTTTTTCTAGTCTAGTGTTCATACTGTTGAGGATACGGATCAGAAGAATTTCGCTGGTCTCAATTATCAAGGCGCTTGTTTTGTAATCGGCGAAGTCTTAAAAATCCCCTTCCATGTGGAACATGATGAATTCTTGTTGCCTCCACTTGCTTGGCCATTCGCAGGTCTTCCAAATTCTTTTCCTCAGATTATGTGAAGCTGTATAACTGGAAGGGCTCGAGTTCTTCAAAAAATGACTTGGCATATATCCATTCCAGGGGATTTGTCTTCTTTTATCTGCTTTGTGGAATCTGCAACTTCATCTTTTAGAGGCTAATGTTCCAGCTCTGCGGGTTTACATTGAAGATCAATTCACTTTTTTTTTCATATTCATGCAACCTGTCTACTATTTGATAATTTTTAGGATAGTTTTTTTTCCCAGCTTTGTCGTTTAGGCTCTAAATTCAAAACAACAGGATATTCTCTTTTGCAAAGCACCAGAAAAGTTCTTTGTCTTTCTCTGAGCATTTGCAGTTGTTATCTTTTGAGCATCTTTTTTCTAAATATAAACTTGTGTATCTTCTGAGTTTTGTTCTCATCTCTTGTCAAAGTTTTCTGTCATCGTCTTTTCTGTTTTCTTTTCTGGGTTTTCTCTTTTCTTTTGCAATTAAAAGAACTTCATCACTAGGAAAGAGTTTGGGTCGATTCTTTGCCTTCATTCCTATGCTTATATGATACGCGCTGGAAAAAAACATGTATTTATTTTTCATTATCATGGCGGTTGTAAGATGAGACAGTTTTTCTAATGCATCTGTGGTTTGGAATCTTGTGCATTGATTCGTGCTGATTGCTTGGCTAAGTGGATGAGAGGTGAAAATGAATGTCAGGTATATGTAGTTTTCTTTATGTATGCAAAAACATGCACGTGTATGAGGATGCATGCTTTATTGAGTTGTTCTATGATTGATAGTTGATAAGCTAATTGATTGGCGGATTGAATAGTCATTTGCATAATAATTAAGTGATTAATGTTGTTATTCCTTATATTGATTTGTCTTTTAATCTACTGGTTTCATTATGTTCGTTTTTTCCTTTTTTATTATTAGAGCCTGTTGTAAAGAAGCCTCTGGTTTATACACTTACCCTCAATAATATATTTCAGTTTGATTTTGAGTTTCAGTTAGATCTCTCTCTCTCTCTCTCTCTCTCTCTCTCTCTCTCTCTCTCTCTCCTCTCTCTCTCTCTCTCTCTCTCTCTCTCTCTCTCTCTCTCTCTCTCTAGTTTCTTGCATTTTTAATATTCTAACTTTACTTTTTTACATTTTCATAGAAAAATATGTGTTGCGTAATTTGTTTGCTTTTTGTTACCAGAGGCTGGTTGTAAGATAAAAGCATGTTTGCTTATGCCATTACCCTTTTTCAGTAAAATTGATTTAACACAATTCAATTCAGTTCATGCAGCTCAATTTAAATCTCTCTTTTTATTTTTTATTTTTTTTAGATAAAGGTCACTGTCATACCTAAACAAACACACCTGAAATCAAGAAAATTGGCTCTGCTCTTTGCGCAGAAAAATCTGCTGTGACTGACAGCGGTATGCAATGCAACACAACACAACATAATAAAATACGATACAGTACAACAATAACCACGACCACGACCACCACAAACACCAACACCATCAGCAACACCGCCAACAAAAAATAACATCGAAACAGTGACCTCAGAAACAATCATTACTACCACTCCTACAACAAAAAAGAACCATTCTGCGTCCAGGCATAATGGAGTGACAGGGACACCACAACACCGATCCCAGGCACACACACAGAACAAACGACGACACCAAGAAATAAACAGAAGGCTGTACACATCATACTTTACTGACAACTGACCGCTTCCCCACTAGCAAAAGCCCCACACAAACCAACTAACCCCCCTTGCTTTCCTCACACTTTCTGATGAGACTGTAAGCCGAGGCCCCCGTGCGCGAACGCATGCAGAACATCTTGCGCACACGTTAAATCCTGCTCCGCTTTTCGTAAGAGTAAGCCATTGTGTGCCGGTGGGAACAGATGACAATGTTTACAAAACTGCATACACACGGGGATTCGATGAAAAAAAACCCCACACAAGTACTTATTCCATTATCCTTGATATAAAAGAATAAATAAGTAAATAAATAAATAAATAAACACACACACACACACACACACATAACAAACGATGATACCAAGAAATAAACTGAAGGCTGTACACATCATACTTTACTGACACAGCTGTCAGTATCACAACTTTCATCTCCTCTCAGGAGCTAATTATATCCATCCCATCCCAGCCCAGCTGTGGCCAGCCGGTGCTATTTATAGCAGGAACTGACCACACGTGGACTAGGTAAAAGGAAGGAGCGTGCTAAATTTAGCACTCTGGACTAGGCCCTACAGAGGGATGTTGGATTTGTGCACTGTGCTGACAACTGACCACTTTCCCACAAGTAAAAGCCCCCCAAAAACAAACCAACTAACCTCTTGCTTTGCTCCCACTGTGCGGTGTGCAGTGTCTGCGGGGCCTGAAGCTGTGTCCAGTGCAGGCGGAGACAGGGCGGCGTCACCTGATGTCCAGCACGGCCAGCACGCGGTCAGACTACTCGGCCAGCTACAGCCGCTCCCCCCACCTGCTCACCACCACCGACACCCTGGAGATGTCCTCCCTCAAGTGACGCCAGCTCCCCCTCCGCCTCCACCCTCCCGCCCCTGCCCCTGCCCGCCCAGCTCCCCGCCGGGGTCCTCGGGTCAGAGACCAGCCCGGGGGGCTGCAGAGCTTGGGGTAGAGCGGACCAGGCCTCCTGCTGGTGGTGGTGGTGGTGGTGAGGGTTAGGGTGTAGGGAGAGTCACCAGTTCCAAGAAGACCGAGCCTGTACCCTTCTGTTTTCAAGACTTAGCGGTCCTGGTTGCTTAGGGTAGAGCGGATCAGACCTTCTGCTGGGGGTGGTGGTGATGGTGAGGGTGGTGTAGTGCTGCTAGTTGACAGTTCCATGAAGATAGCGTCATTCTGTTTTTATGAAGACATCGGGATCCTGGTTGTTTAGGGTAGAACGGATCAGACCTGCTGCTGCTGCTACTGGTGATGGTGGTGTAGTGCTTCTAGTCACCAGTTCCATGAAGACAGCGCCTGTACCATTCTGTTTTTAATGAGACATCGGGGTCTTTGTTGGCGGGTTTTTTTTTTTTTTTTGGGGGGGGAGACAAGCTCAATCAAAACTTGTTCTGTGGAGGGGAAAAATACTGCTGCTGTGGATTGTGTTTAACGCAGAGATGTGACCATCTTTCTGTGAGATTGTTGTAGAGAGTTCAGTGGATTTTGCGAGGGTTTTTTTTTTTTTTTTTTGGGGGGGGGGTCAGTGTTTTTTTTTATATAAATCGTACAGAGGAGTCAGGTTTCGGTAGAAAACTACGTGTTACAAGATGTCCATGCTGGACCTGTGTGGAGAAGAGTAGTGGTGTGTAGAGCCATGGTGACTCCATTTGTATCGTGCAATGTGATTGCCGAAGGGTGTTCAGCATTATGAACAGGGATTATTTTGGCCTCAGTAACATTTCCTACTGCTCTTGATACACTGCATCTCCACGTTTTTAAGCTGGGCAGGTACGACCTCAGCCCTTGAGGGATAACCCTTCATTGAGTTTACTCCATCTTAAAAGGAGTCAGCAGTGTTGAGTAATACTGTGTGATGTGTAGCTTGAGTCAGACCAACTTTCCATCCTAACAGTTACAATAGAAGGCCACATCTGCATTGGGTAAGTGACCAGGGATTGTCGTTCAGTAAGACAACACGAAGTATACAGCATCATGACAAACGGGAGATGGACCTAACATACAAATTAAATCACATGTGACGAAGTTATTGCTTGCAACGATTAAAATTTCTGTTGGAGTCCTCTGTGTCTAACACCAGTGCTGTGGAACAACCTTGTACAGTTGTGTAAGGTCTTGCCCATAGAAGGTCATTGCCTGATGGACATCACTCATGTGGAATGCTGCATCACACCAGTGTGGCTGTTGCGGCAAAGCTCTACATTGCTCAGCATTGTTTCCAAGTTCCTGGGAACATGGAATAACTCTTAACCCTGAGAAACTTCTCCCTCTGAAAGAGATTCTTTCCTGAAGGGCATTGTTCTGGTGAAAAAAAAAGTTTAGGAGAGAGACAACAGGTTAACTTACGCCATCTCCACGAAAGACATTTACAACTAGTACTTAGTCCGCCTCCACAACATGCAGTGACCACTGCCACTGACCAATCTCATCACTGAAGGTGGTCAATGTCCTCTAACACACAGCCTGGACAGTGAGGAGGTCCAGGTCACTCTGTCCGCTGTGATGTCCAGCAGTGGTGTTGTGTATGTAAAGTTCAACCACACCAAGCATGCTTATACATTTAAGACATCATTGGCCTCCTTAGACAGCGTTTACCTTAGTCTGTTCACTGTAGTTGCAAATGCCCCTTAAAGCTTGATAACCAGTTAATAAATGGTATGGTAACTAAACCATAAAACCAGCTGCAAATGATGTTTAACTCATGATAACCAGGTACAAATGACCTGTAGGCTATGAATTATAACCAGAAACAAAGGGCCTTTAAGCAATAACCAATTACAAATGGCGTTTAAATCATATTAATTAGTTAGAAATAGTTTTCAGATCATACCAACTAGCTACAACTGGTTTTAAATTCCAATAATCTGTTACAGCTGGTCTTAAAATCATAACAATCAGCTACAAATGGTGTCTAAATACTAATAACCATTTGCAACTGTTCTTAAAGTGCTTTCTTTTATGGATAATCCTGAGGTAGTGTTAAGGACACATAATTACAGACGGTCTAATTTTGCTCTCCTGGCAGAGACATACATACAGATGGTATCAACATCGTTGTCATGATGCAATGCAAAGTTCTCATGAACTCTTTCCGGGAGTGTGCAGTAGAAAACTGTATCGTCCTCTGTGAGTGATTCCTGTGGACAGAGTGAAGCGTTCTTTGTGTGGCAGACTCACCAACAGCCACACCAGGCACTGCCCCCAGTGCTGGCTGATGGTGAATCTGGTGCACGTTCTTCGCCAGTTACGTGACTAAGGGATGCCAACAATGTTTAACTCATAAATGAAAGGCTACTTTCCGAAATGTTCTTCATACTTACAACATATTTACATTCTTTGAACCAATGAATGAAAGAAAAGTGAAGTCTGGCGACGTAAATTAAAAAAAACAACAACAACAAACAAACCTAGGGAATGGCCAGTGTGACTTTGAGTTCGGATTTTCGTGACCATCATGGTCAGTACCATGAGTGAATGCCAGTTTCTGCCGAGACTCCATTAGGCAGGGTGTGGATTGGAATCAAGTCTTGACTTTGTCAGACTCATCAGTCCTGTTGCAGTCTTTGTTCATCCAGACAATTCATATCCAAGGCTGTCTACGCTCACTGCTTTATAGAGGGTGTGTCATTGTTGCCAGTCATGTTGACAGATTCTATGACAACGTTGTTGTTGTTCTTCTTCTTGTCATTCATGATGTTGTTGTTGTTGTTGTTGTT
>JASPKP010002571.1:17500-22657 GCA_030674155.1 Stramonita haemastoma
GACGTTCCCGTACTGCTGTTCCCACGCCGCTCATTTCAATCTCCCCGCCACAGCCATACCCAGATTCGTTGTGTCTCACCCCCGGGGTCGGGAGTCCACAGGGAGCTCATCAATATTAGGCCGCCGCGGGGCCACCAGCCAGAGGGGCCCTGCACTTCTGCTGGGTCACTTTGGTGGTGTTCAGTGGTGCCTGTTCTGAGCTAACATACGCAGGACACCACCTACTAAGCCCCCTACTAACGACAGTATTAGCTCAGTCGCGGAGCCAGACTGAGTGAGTCACCCACCCAAGGTGGCGACCACCACAACGTCCCTCCAACGACCGCCTCCCCACGAACCCCCAACCCCAAAGGCTTTGACACAAATTCACCACAGGCACAGAAGCGTATGGGGAAACCGAATCTGAGGTCACCATGAGACCAGAGCAACGGGGGCCACCGAATCAGAGGCAATTTTTATTATTGCATGATGATCAGTGATGATGAGGATGATGTAATGATGCTGCTGTGGAGGTGCATCCGCTTTGAGACTACTTGACAGGGTTGTTCTCTACGCTTACTGTCATAATATATCCCAGCGTCAACCAGGCCCGAGAGATACAGACACCTGCAGTGTTGGTCAGGTAATTTGAGCAACACTCTCAAATTCGCATCCGTAAAGTGGATGAAGCTCGACTGTGTGGTCCCAGTCTCCCCACTGAGCCCACAGCACACTCACTCTGGGTAGGAGCCGGCCGGAGCCCGAAAAAATCCCTATGACTTATGGGATTCGAACCCGCGACCTTCCAGTCCGGAATCCACGGCGCTAACCACTGCGCCATGGCGGCTGGTTGATGGAGTCTATCTGTCTTTGGGTGCATACTGGGTATGTTTCTTTCAACCATACCACCAGTAATAGCTGGCTTACTCTTCTACGAAGGGTGGGTGAATTAAAGTGTACTCGGGATATCTTGCGTGCGACTGCATTAATATTGGGGTCTTGGTCTATAGACTTATCCGAAGGACTTTCAGCGCAGTGGAATCAGTTCTAGTGCTAACTCAAGGAAAAACTCTCCTCGAAAGAACAAACACCATACATTTCTTTCCATTTTTGAAAACTATATCTCAGGTCAACTTCAAGTGCAGACCTGCCACTTCTTAAATTTCCTTCATGTAAGTACACATGCATAAGATCAAAATATGCACGTTAGAGATCTAGGTATGCGTTTCAGGTTCGGTGGGTTAGGGAAACACGAACATAGCCAGGGTGTAGCCTGTACAGTGAAATGAGCTGCTGTGAAGGGGCAATGTGTCAGTTAGCTGCAGCCAGTGGCCAGGACCTCCTGGACAGTGACAACCACAGGAGATGATTAGGCACTATACACCCCAACAGGCATGGGAACGCAGAGGGGGGAGAGAGAGAGAAGAGAGAGAGAGAGAGAGAGGAGAGAGAGAGAGAGAGAGAGAGAGAGAGAGAGAGAGAGAGAGAGAGAGAGAGAGTAGACAGAGAGAGAGAGAGTAGACAGACAGAGAGCAGAGACAGAGAGAGAGACAGAGAGAGAGTAGACAGAGAGAGAGTAGAGAGAGAGAGTAGTGAGAGAGAGAGTAGTGAGAGAGAGACACACAGAGAGAGAGTAGAGAGAGAGTAAGAGAGAGAGAGAGAGTAGACAGAGAGAGAGAGAGAGGAGAGAGAGAGAGAGAGAGAGAGAGAGAGAGAGAGAGAGAGAGAGAGAGAGAGAGAGAGAGACAGAAACAGAGAGAGAGACAGGGAGAGAGTAGACACAGAGAGAGAGACAGAGAGAGAGACAGAGAGAGAGTAGTGAGAGAGAGAGTAGAGAGAGAGAGAGTAGAGAGAGAGAGTAGTGAGAGAGAGAGTAGAGAGAGAGAGTAGTGAGAGAGAGAGAGTAGTGAGAGAGAGACACAGAGAGAGAGAGTAGAGAGAGAGAGAGTAGAGAGAGAGAGTAGAGAGAGAGAGAAGAGAGAGAGTAGACAGAGAGAGAGAGAGAGTAGACAGAGAGAGAGACAGAGACAGAGAGAGAGACAGAGAGAGAGTAGACACAGAGAGAGAGACAGAGAGAGAGACAGAGAGAGAGTAGTGAGAGAGAGAGTAGAGAGAGAGAGAGTAGAGAGAGAGAGAAGAGAGAGACAGAGACAGAGACAGAGAGACAGGGAGAGAACACCTTAGTGGAGATTCGAACTCGTGCTGTTGCTTAAAGTCAGATCACTAGAGTTCGAGGTTCTAGCAGTTAGGCTACCCCCTCCTTCCCCTCCCCTCCTTGAATTCCTAAAAGGTCTTTATCCATTGGCATTGATTATCACTTCACGTCTACAGTTAAAGGTAATAGTGTTCCCATAACCTATGCAGTTGTTAGGGAATGATGTGTCACAGACCTCAGCTTCTCTGGGGGCCACCATCTTGAGGGCGGCGCTCATCTCCTCTTCCTCGCTGCTTTACCTTCTCTTTCCCTAAAGACCGCAGGAACCCATTTACAGCTGGGTGAACTGGGGGACTGTATTGAAGCCAAGGTGTGTAAAAGTACACCCATCAGAGAATAACCACGCTCAACGCTACTTAACCTTGTCTTGGGAAGAGCGAGTGTTCTGACCACTCAGTTATTCACTCCCTCTCCAGGGTTCTCTAAAATCTCAGAAAAGAGTGCTGTGTTTTTAATTATTGCTTTTTTTCTGTTTTTATTGGAAGTTTCTTTTTCTAAAATAAAAGAATACTGTATACTGAGTGAATGTATCTTTGAGATATGTATCGTATTATGTACAAAACATTGTTATGGTTGGTGTTATGTGTTCAGAGTGGTGACTTGCGTGTTGTGACTGATTATCAATGTAAAATAAAGTGTTGTGAATTGAGCGCTGCTACATGTTGCTGTCTCTGGGTTCTGTTTTTCCTTTCCTTTCTACCAAAGTGCGTGTGTGTGTGTGTGTGTGTGTGTGTGTGTGTGTGTGTGTGTGTGTGTGTGTGTGTGTGCGTGCGTGCGTGAGCGAAAGTTTGTGTGTGTGCGCGTGCGCACGTTATGTTTTGTCTGTATGTGAATCTATTACCGCTAACGCTGTGTGCTTTATAGCAACGCAGACACGCTATCCGCCATCTGTCACATACTTGTTTGAATGTGGATTTTCTCCAGGAGTTTGTAAAGCCTACATAACTGTTCATATGCTCTATGTCACATTTACTGGGTCATGAAAAATGGACTCTTACACACACAACACACACACACGCACACACACACACACACACACACTCACTCACACTTTCGCTCACACACACACACACACACACACACACACACACACACACACACACACACATATTCAAAAACACACACAATCACAAACACTCACACACATACACACACACAAACACACACAAACACACACACACACACAAACACACACACACACACACACACGCGCGCACGCGCGCGCGCGCACACACACACACACACACTCACTCAAACACACACACACACTCACACACACTCACACACACACACACACACACACTCACTCTCACACACACTTACTCAAAAAAAACAACACACACACACATTTCCCTCAAAAGAGCGCCTCAGTAGTGGCTGGGATCTGGGCCGTCAGGTCACGAGCACAAGGCTCTAACCACTAGGCTAGCTGCCCCCAACGATGCCAGTGCTGACTATGAACAAGTTGTTTGAAGTGAGGCAGGTTCTCCATCAATGCCCTGTATGCCTGTATTTCCAAAACGTCTGTGATCTTGTATGCTCCAACTTCAACTTCTTTCTGCACTCCTTGAAAAGTCCTTAGGGCACTGCATCAATACATTTTCTATTATTTTATTTTCGTTCCTCGGCTAGTGTTCCGAGGGTGACCAATGGTGAGATTTTTCGTACGTGCGACCATTGATTTCTGCCCACCATGAAGGATCTATTCTTTTAAATCGATGCAGTGTTCCATTGGCCAGTTGACTCTGGTGAAATGTGTCGTTCTTAACATTTGCGTTTTTTTAAATTTTTTTAATTTCCAGAATGATAAAGAAGCACTCTTGGGTGTGTTTTTTTACATCTAGTCCCTGCGTGCATGCAGTTTTATACATTTTGTCGTCAGTTCCTACAGGTACACTGTGACCTACTCTTTTAAAAGTCGGGAACGGATTTTAACGTGTGGGCAAAATGTTCTGAGTGCGTTTGCACATAGGAATCAATCTATAGTCTCATCCGAAGGATGCAGTGTGCCGAGTTTCTTTGCCTCATCCACACTGCTGGCCAGAGACCTAGGTGGCCTACTACTTCACGAAGTCTGGGTGTGTAAAATACTAAGGGTACACGTGCACAGGCAACCTCGACCTATAGTCTCTCCCACGGGGTTTGATGGAGTCGGAACTGATGCTAACTCCTATAGAATATCCCATGAAACAATCCCTTCAGTACAGACACGAACCTCGCCTTCAGTCACTGTTTTATCAGGAGTTCCGTACACTCTACCCACCGAGCTACAATCATCATATAAAAAAGTGATAAAAATTCTTTACCCTGTCAGTGTGGTGCACGTGTGCATGTGTATTTGCGTGCATATAATGCGAGTATCTACGCGTGTTTATAGTTACTGGGTTAATAAACCAATTTCGTCATTTGTAAACAAAAGACATCTAACACTTTGCTGTATTCACAACTTTGCTTTCAAGTCTCTATGCTCGTGACATCAAAAGATTTTTTCTTTTCATCCTACTGTCTTTCTTGTAGCGTGGTGACAGAAATGACTTGCAGGTCGATGGAGGCCTGCAGTTCCGGGAAGATCGTTGGTGGCTGAAAGACCGAGAATATTCATGACCACAAGGATCGAACATCCTTTGCTTTTGTAGAGAAAGACAAGAAAGGCCCTGTGTTCTTCTCGGTTCCATGCATCCTCAGCCCCAATGCTTTGATAACAGTGTGAATCGCGTGCAAATCGTCAACATTAGAATGAGGATGTTTAACCAGAAATAGACTTAGTTCTGGTCTAGTTTATGGGGTTTGTTTTTGATATCTAGCATTGAAAACAATACACGAGCCTTTCATAGTAATGTCTTTTCACAAAGGTGATAATAAAGAGCTGGGGGTTATTTTTGTTTTTATAGATTGAAAGCATCAAAATTAACACTTTTAACACAAACCAGCCTTCGCATCTGGGTCTTTTCACAGTTCTTGGT
>JASPKP010002572.1:2500-17500 GCA_030674155.1 Stramonita haemastoma
CAAAAAATGGGCTGAAGCTGAATAAACTGCATCAAATATTTTGTTACATGATAATCTGATAGTAGTCCTTATCTCTGTTAAAACATTTTTTTTGTAATTACAGATAAAAAAAAAATGCATTTATTCTCTTATGATTATTGGAACTTTTTTATCATGACTATTATTTTCAAATTTCACCTTATACTTTATGCCTTTAATAACATAACGACATACATAAACTGACTGTAATTCCCAAACACTGTCAAATCCTGTTTCTCGTGCGGTATGTCAGCATAAGTACAAAGATTAACACAGACCTACAAAGCCAAGCGCTACGTCCTGAAGACTCAGGTCAGGAAACGTGGAGGATTGAGCAGCACCACAAAGCTGCAGGTCCACTCTCTCTCTCTCTCTCTCTCTCCCCTCTCTCTCTCTCTCTCTCTCTCTCTCTCCCCTCATCTCTCTCTCTCTCTCATCTCTCCTCTGCTCTCTCTCTCTCATCTCTCTCTCTCTCCTCACTGCCCTGCTGGTTGCTGGGTGAGGCTGGGCTGTATTCAGTGGCCAGGTTAATGCAGCAGGTCAGCCAGGTTCCACTTGAAGGGCCCCACACTCGGGTAGTTAAGACCGTTTGACTTGAATCCCAGCGCCATCTGTGGAATTGGGGATTTCTACTATCTCCCACATCAACTTCAACTGCACACCTGCCTGTGCTAATTCCCTTTGTGTATATGACAGACAGATGCAGAAGATCAAAATCAACAATATGCATGTTACAGATCCTGTCATTCATATCAGCGTTGGGTGGGTTACAGAAACACGAACATATCCGGCATAACATCCTCGAAGTGGGAACATGTCTACTTCAAGGAAGGCAAAAACGATTATATACCTAAAATCTCACCGTTGGTGAACCTTGGAGCTCTAACCAGGAACAAAAGTAAAGATCCGTTTTGAGTTTGACATCAGGTGGCAGGCGAGGATGGCAGACACAGGGTCCTAGAGGGGACTGGACTCCCCACTATATGCTCCCTCCTGCACACCTGGGTCAGGTGGGCTGGCAACGTGGTCAGCACACAGGACTGTAGATAGACTGCCTTTAAACAGGTGTACTGAGAGCCATACAAGGGCATGTGGCACTCAGTTGAGGACAGATATAAAGATTCAGGACTCAAGGAATGCTGCAATATCCTTCAAAAAATCTTAAACATTGACCTCAAACCCTGGGAGGAGCTTGCATTGGACAGTTTCTGCCTGGCGAGGCAAGATCTCAAGAGGTGCTCATACTTGTGCAGCAGAAAGGAGACACATCCTTCAGGCCAAGAAGAAGCAGGCTGCCTGCAAGGCCCGGATGTTGTGTCCTAAAGTGGACAGGTTCAAGGGAAATAACTACTCCCATGGTCTGGACACTTTCTGTTGAAACTTACCTTCCCTTCCTATTACCAGATGGGCTCCCAATGCACAGACTGAAAAAAATCACAAGGCAAATGATTCCAGGCCTAATGGTTCCTATTGTCTTTGTGAGAGTGCCATATGGATAAAAGAGAGCAGATGTTTTCGGGGGAAAAAGAGCTCATTTCACTTTTGCAAACTGCGTTTTTATATGCTATCATTGTAATTACCATTACTTTAGGTCGTGTTTTCATATGTGGTGATAGAAAATGATGTGCTAGGTAGTTCAAAAACAAGCTTCAGTAATGATTGGGTATGGTCTGCAGTTTAGATCAGTTCAAAAAACAATCTTCAGTGATGATTGGGCAAGGTCCTGCCCGGTTATATCAGTTCAAAAACAATCTTCAGTAATGATTGGGCAAGGTCTGCATAGTTCTTCTTCTTCTATCCCCGTAGTCTGTTTAGATGTAGGGGAGACCACCTCGCCACCAGCTCTCTCCATTTCCCTCTGTCCTCGACCTTTCTCAGGGTGTCACTCAGCCTGAGGCCTGTCCACTCTCGACATTTGTCCTCCCATCTCTTTCTCTGCCTGCCTCTCCTTCTCCTCCGCCTTGCACAGTTCTCCCTGCAGAATCGTCTTGGCAAGCCCTGTTGATCTTGCCACGGTGCCCATACCACTTCAGTTTGCATTTTTTGACTGTGGTCAGATCTTCAAAGGGCTTGATGGCTTGACCGATTCTGATTCTCACTTCCTCGTTAGTTAATGTGGTCTTTGTAAGAGATGCCAAGGAGTCTGCGAAAGCATCTCATCTCTGTGGCCTGTATTCTCCTTCTTCAGATCCGCTGTGAGGGTCCATGACTCACAAGCATACAGGAATATTGAGATGACCAGAGTGCGCATCAGCCTGATCTGAGCTGAACGAGATGTTCCTGTTCTTCCAAATGGTCTTCAATTTTGTTGGTGCTGTAACTGTCTGTGCAATCCTAGTATTTCAGGCTTGGATCCCTTGTCTGTTTAAAAATTGCTCCCAGATACTTGAAGCTTTGTACCGTTTTCCAAATTCTGACCACCAACCCTGATGTTGGTGTAGATGCCGTTGATATTGTTGGTCATCAGCTTGGTTCTCTGTGCACTAATTTCCATGCCATAGCCTTTGAAGTCTTGTCAAGGTGTTCCACTAACCTAACTAACTCTTCTTCTTTCCCTGCCAGTCCATCGATGTCATGGTAATTGTTCTGCCTCCAATACCGACTGTTCCTTCATGATCTTCCAGTTTGATTCATTTTACGTCTATTCACAAAGTGTGATATTCGACATTAAAAAAAAGTGTGTGTGTGTGTATGTGGGGGGGGGGGGGTCGGGGTAGGAGGAGGAGTTTTGGGAAGTGGGGAAGGGGGTTAATTCACTAAATCTACTCAGAACAGTTAAGAAAAAACCCCACACAAATGTAAATAATTCTTGAATAAAGAATAGTAAAAATTCCAAATTCTAAAACTGAATCTAACGCATGAACAATAAAACTATTTATAACCATAACCAACAAAGAAAAATCTAATCAACAGAGGGAAATGTCCTTTAAGTCCGTAATAATCATAATAAAGAACCAATAGGACAGGGCAGTAATGATTTGAAAAATGTGTACCTCAGTAATGGATCATTGAAATATCTCTGATGAGGATGATGAGGTAAGAACAGGTATAAAACTTTTCAGCATGCTGCGTATCAATATATGATCAACAGTTATGCTATGTCCACATATGCAAGATACATGTCCAACATGTTTTAAAAACAGTTCATTTCCCATCTGCAAGCCAGAGAAAGAATTTCTTTTATACAATAAAAATCTGTTTCATATATTTTAAACAAAAGACTGAAATTTTACCATCCCTTCATATACACCTAGACAACCAAGTTTCGTTTTTTCATATTGGAATAACTTTTGTTGTGCTTTTTCCACGATCTGATAACATTTTTCTAGTGATAAATGAAGTGTCAAATTTTCCACATCTATCAATTTTTTTGTGAGATTTGTCATTTAATTCATCTCCTCACCTTAAAAAGTTCAGATATACTTTTTGTTAGATTCCATCTCACTCTGGTATATATCTTCCAGTGCAGCAGTCATGATTCTCTCAAGGAAGATGCAGTTGAAGGCTTTATTCCAGATAGCGACCAGAAGCCCCTTTACGGACACTATGCCCAGCCATCTGCACTCCCTCACACACACAACGTGGTCAACATGACGGCCGCCAGCCTGATTCCTATGGATGGGGGGGGGGGGGGGGGGGGGGGGGGGGGGGGGGGGGGGGGGGGGGGGGGGGGGCACAGACCGTCTCAGCAAACGTGATGGTCAACTTTGCCATCAAAACTCGAACAATAAAGACACACCTAAAATTGTGTGTGTGTGTGTCTGTGTGTGTGTGTGTGTGTGTGTGTGTGTGTGTGTGTGTGTGTGTGTGTGTGTGTGTGTGTGTGTGCGCGCGTGTGTGTGTGTGTGTGTGTGCGTGTGTGTGTGTGTGCGTGTGTGAGTGTGTGTGTGTGTGTTGTGTGTGGTGTGTGTGTGTGTGTGTGTGTGCGCGCGCGCACGTGCGTGTGTGTTTGTTTTTATGTATGTATTCATTTATTCTTTTATATCGGGCATAATGGAATAAGCACTCCATGTGCTTTTTACATCCAATCCCCGGGTGTATGCAGTTGTGAAAATCTTGTCATCTGCTCCCACCGGCACACAAGGTTTACTCGTACGAATAGCGGAACAAGATTTATCGTGTGTGCAAGATGTTCTGCGTGCGATCGCACACGGGCCTCGGTTTCAAGTCTCATCTGAAGGACTTTTGGGGGAGTTTAGTCAGCACTGATGTTAACTCCAGGGGAAAATCCCCTTGAACGGGAATCGAACCCGCGTCGTCAAATAGCGAGCGCATTGTTCTGACTACTAGGCTATCCCGTGCGTGCGTGCGTACCTATGTGTATGCATGCGTGCGTGCGTGCGTGCGGGTGTGTGTGTATGTGTGTATGTGTGTGTGTGTGTGTGTTTGTTCTTCAATTTAACGTCTATTCACAATAAGTGATATTAGACACAAAAAGACAAACAATTCAGAAAAAAGGAACTGTCTAAGAACTAAACCATAACACAATAAAGTAATTGAATTCACACATTAAGTAACCGTAATAACTAATCTAAACTACAACAGAAAAAAGGCATATATAAATATATATATATATATATATATATATATATATATATATATATATATATATATAATATATATAATAAAAATCCATTATACTTTCCATGTGAAAAGAAAAATGGAGAAAAACAATGTCGAGAACTATGCCATGGTGGGCAGAATGCCTTTGCTTAAAATCAATAAAATGACATATTTAAATTGCATTATAATAAATTACTAACACAACTCTCTTTCAACAGCATAAGCAATTTCACAGAGCAATTTACAATTATTCAACACTTTCTGCAAAGATCTCTCAGGTATGGTGGGAAGGTTCTTTTTTAACACTTGACATTCCAAAAGAATATGAAAGTTTGAGATTGCCCCACCACACACACAATGCACATTTCTGGAAAATTTTGTATGGAACGCATTTAACTTCAATCTATTAATAAGACTTATGACTACCTTTGGCGGGATAAAAATCTAACCCGTAACGAGAAGAGAGAAAGAAATTTAATTCAAAAATAGAACAGCTACCATAGGAGTACCCCGCATCTTCTTGTTTTTTTTCCTTACATGTTTCCAGCAAGCACTTTCCAACAGGTTATAATTCTCATGGACTGACATTGGTACATTCAAGATAGCAGCAGAGTCTGAATGAGCTGCTGCATTTTTAGCTGCTCTGTCAACCTTTTCATTATAAAAAATATTGCAATGAGATGGTACCCAGCAAAAGGTGACACTAGTGCCTCTTAAAATGAGAAAGTGTATAAGATGATTTATTTCAGTTATAAGATCTTGTTTAATATTAGACCCCGAGTTTTTAAGAGATTGTAACACTGATTTTGAATCAACACATAACAAAACCTGTAAAATAGGCCGAGGAAAGTCAATTAAGTAATTTTAAGGCCATCAGAATGGCAGTTAGCTCTGCTGTAAAAATAGAGTGATTCTTTCCAATATGGTATAGTTTTTCAACCTTTAAAGAGGGAATTATGAAGGCTGCACCTCCGTCATTACTATTTAGAAGAGAACCATCGGTATAGATTTTAAGATGTAAAGGGTAATTAACTGTTATTCTCTTTTAAACCTGAATACTGAGAATGTGTACTCCCTCTTTCTTTTTTACAGGTAGAATGGTCAATGTCAAACGAAGCTTTTTGAAGTTCCCATGAAGGACTTGGAGATAAATGGGGCGAGGACTGTTTCATTACTCTGGATTAATTTTTTGACTTTTCGAAAAGATCTGCTGTGAAAGTGCCAATTGTAGTAAGAGAACAAATATTTTGGCTCTGTTCGGAAAATGCTCATCCGATCTCAGGTAGATTCATGATCAACATTGTTTTCAGTAGCTGAGCTTCTATTATGTACTTTGCCAGCATCAATTCGGGATATTCATCCCAGAGGCAGAACTCTTATTTTTTTGTAGGTACCTAAGGATGAGGCATTGATGGTACACCCAAAGCAAGGCGAAAGGCTTACAATCAAGACTCCTAAGTTTTTTCAGTAAATATTTGGAGCATAAAAAAAGACTTTGTTGGCCGTATGTTAGTTTAAGAACGAACGAGACCCAAGGATAGATTTTAAGAACTGCGGAGTCTTGTGCCCATTGTTTGTTTACTTACTACTTTTAAAAGGTTTAATGTATTCTGGTTTTATTTTAACAAATATTCAATATGATAATTCCATGTTAGTTTTGAGGTAAGATTTATACCCAGAATTTAACAACAGGTTTGTACTCAAGATACCTGTCTTAGAGTTTGAACTTTGGCAGGGAAGGGGAATCGCTCCATTGTTGAAGAGTACAATGTTAGTTTTTTTCTGGAGACAGTTTTTAAACCATTTTCTTTCATGTAAATACTGAGATTATCAAGATCACTGGTATACTTTCTTCACATAATTTAGTTGTCTTTGGTGTTTGACTTTTTCATAGTTGTCTTCATCCACATGCAGAGGTCATCTGCATATTGAACAAGGACAACATTATTCGACAATGAACTAGGAAGGTCATAAACCAAAATGTAAAGAGATAAGGAGCAATAACAAACCTTGTGGAAATACCCATTTGAGAGATCTTGGGTTAGAATATGTATTTCCAATCTTTACTTTGATACTTCTGCGACTAAGAAAATTTTTAACATAAAGTAAATATAAACCAGACAAGCCAATAATTTAAGTTTAAATAATAATCGTGCATGCCAAACTTGGTCATAAGCTTTATGAACATCAAAGAAAGTACAAGGATATTTTTTCTACGTGCAAACAGATGTTTGATTTGTGTTGTAAGCTTAACGAGATGGTCTATACTTGATCTGCTTTTACGAAGCCTGCCTGATTAACTGGGAGTACTTTATTTTTGTCACAAAAATACACCAATCTATTTAAAATAATTTTTTTCCAAAAGTTTTCCTGTAAAGTGAAGTTAATGCAATGGGTCTATAAACTATTTATATCTTCTCTGGCTTTCCCTTTTTTAATATAGGAATAATTACAGACTGCTTCCATAGTAAGAAGTTGGCCCTCTGCCCACATTTTTGAAATAATTCATGTAACAGTGAAATCCAGTTATCAGGTAATGTTTTAACATTTCATTTGATATTGCGTCTTCTCCTACAGATGTCTTTTTGTTACTAAGAGAATTTAATGGCATGTGTGGTGTGTTGTTGTGTGTGTGTGTGGTGTGTGTGTGTTGTGTGTGTGTGTGTGTGTGTGTGTGTGTGTGTGTGTGTGTGTGTGTGTTTTTCAGCCTCCTAGTTTATCAGAACTAACTGGGTGACATTAAGAGGAAAAAAACGGGCGAAAAGATTAAAAGCGGCATGTAAAACAGAACCATCACATTACAGTATCACTCGTAAAAGCAACATTATCAAAACAATGTTGAAGGTCCAGTGTTTTATTTTTTTCATTGTTATCGAACATACATCGGGTAACACACACACACACACACAACACACGCACGCACGCACGCACGCACGCACGCACGCACACACACACACACACACACAACACACACACACACACACACACACACACGATAGTCGTAACAAAATGTAGCTAAATATGTTTTAAATTTTTTCCTGTTATTTTTTTGTGTATTTTGCTTTTTTGCTTGTTGTTTCATTTTGTTAGTTTGTTTTTTGTTTGGTTATTTTGTTTTTGTTGTTGTTGTTTTATTTCTAGATAGATGGCTTGATGAAAAAACAAATGTATTGCTTACTCAATGTACCATCTGGAAATAAAATTTGACTTTGACTTTGACTTTGACTTTGACTTTCACACCACACACACACACACACACACACACACACACACACACACACACACACACACATGTGCATGCACGTAACATACGCAACTCAATCTCTGTGTCTGTCTCTTTCTCTGTCTCTAATTCTGTCTGTATATCTGTCTATATGTAGGTGCATGTATATACCCATACTCAATCCTCTCTGTCTCTATCTCGTCTATCTGTCTGTCTACATGTACTGCACGTACAACTCATACCAATCTCGTCTCTATCTCTGTCTGTCTATCTGTCTGTCTCTATCACTGTGTCAATGTCTCTATGCACAGGTAGGCACGTATGTTTTCTCTCTCTCTCTCTCTCCTTCTCCTCTCGTCCTCTCATCTCATCTCTACTCTCTCTCTCATCTCTCTCTCTCTCTCTCTCTCTCCTCTCTCTCTCTCATCTCTCTCTCTCTCTCTCTTGTTGCCGAAATGCTATTGTATACCATAGTTATTGATGATGTCTGTGTTCTCAGATTTGTGCCTGGTGAAAAAAAGCAAATACAATGCTTATTAAAAACCAAACACACACACACACACACACACACACACACACACACACACACACACACACACACACACACCACACACACACACACGAGCTTGTGCCAAATCAAATAATTTACTGCATATAACTACTACTATTTGTTGCTTTTTAAAAAAAAAATCCAGCTGTTAAGCTCAGCATTGGCTGCTTTGTTCTGTAGTTTCTTTCCCTTTTATAAGTTTCTCCCCTGAGGAAGACACGAAAATAGATAACAACAACAGCACCAACCAGATTATCAACAGCAACAACTTCTATTCAAACATCAACAGCAATAACAACAACAATCGCCCCCACCCCACCCCAAAGAGATAACTTTCAACTCGACCCCGGCTTCCGCAAAATCAATGCCTGACCTTTCCCTAGTGCGCATGCGCACAGCTTGCCGCGAGCTCTCCAGTTTGAGTAAGCAGACGACATCCAAACACTCGCTCTAGCCTAGTGCTACGAATAACCCGTTGAGCGGTCGATCAGGACTTAGCCTAGCCTATTTCGGGCTCTACAAACCAAAAACGTCGAGAATCTTCTACTGTGCTGTGCTGGAAGTTGTGTTCTGGACGATTTTCAGGAATATTTGCCGGTAAGTACTGTGTGATCATTTCTCTGTGAATTCTTGTCTTCGATCATGTAAAAACTGTCTGTGCCCTGTCTGTCTGGTAGGGAGGAGGGCTATACTGACTCCAAGCGTGCATGCATGCAGCGCGAGGCTCTGGACGAAACAAACACTCCGATCCTCGGAGGATGCTAGGCCTAGCCTAGTAGCCCAGTAGGCCTAGTGTTTGCTGGATCTTTAGACTACTTCGACATCACTAGCACGAGGCTGAGTGGCTTGAAGCGCTCTGTATTGAGATTCTGCCAAGCACTGAAAAAGGTTATATCTTGTGAAAGTTTTTAGGAAATGAAGTGGCCGGCAGTTGAAATGTTAATTTGGTTTATTATTTGTCGTCAGAGGGTAAGTGGTTAATGACAAAACAAAAGTTAACGAAAAGGAAATGGAACTACCACACTTCCCAGCACACGTTTATTGACACAGCGAACGAAAAAACAAAAGTATTCGCACACGTGTGCGCGCCACAACAGTTAGGCCTATAGCTTACCTCCTCCCCAACCGACTCCATGTCTTACAGGCTAATAATATATTCACTAAAAATAGCCTAGTACCGGCTTGTGGGCACAGTGTGGGCTGCACGTGCACACACACACGCGCGCGCGCGGACGCACATACACACACTTTCAGGCACGCACGCACACACACACACACGAGCGTGCACAGATGAAGAGACAGACAGGCAGACAGACAGAGGCAGGCAGGCAGGCAGGCAGGCAGGCAGACAGCATACATGTGAACACTGCATTTGTCTCCTTTAGACTCCTTTAGACATCTGTATCCTTTTTAGACTAGCACGCACACTCGTTCTACTGATACTTATAGAGTGATGCAAAGTAACATACACACACATACACACACAAACACACACACACACACACACACACAAATACATACACACACACACATGTACCTACGTGCTTACACGCACACGCGCGCGCGCGGGCGCGCATGTACGTACGTACATACACATACACGCGCCCCCCCCCCCCCCACGCTCGCGCGCCCACACTCACTCACACACACACACACCACACAACACACACACACACACACACACCACACACACACCCTCACCCCCCCCCCCCCCCACACACACACAAAACACAATACACGCACACACTTTTTTCTCTGAAAAAAACAAGTTGCACCACTTGTCCAATGTACCCTCTAAAAACACCGATAATAAATCAAAAGACGCAGTCTGACTCATCCAACTTAACGTTACATTGTGTATAATCTATGTGTTATTACGTGGTGTAAAACTCCCGCTTCATAGTCTGAAAGTGACACATGTTGAAAACCTGAAACTACATGACACGGAGTGCCGTGACGCAACGCGAATTTTGCCTGTGCCAGTTTTTTGTCAGTTAGTAGTGAATCAGCCGGTGCCTTGCATTTTCAGCTCTTTCGAATCCGTCAGCTTTTGCCACTGCTCCTCTCAACCCCCTCCTCCTCCCTGCCTGCCTCATTGTCTCCTCCTCCCTCCCCTCCCCTTCCCTCTCAGATTATTTTTCCCTGTGTGCTGGCATGAAAGACTCTCCTCCGCAACAAAATGTAAACGTCATTTGTTGGCTCTGAGTCCGAATGAGTCGAGTGAGTGAGTGAGTGAGGGAGCGTTTGTAAGTCAGTGGGAGAGTAATTCCTGGAATTTAGGGGGTATATAGACTGCATGTTTGCTTGAGTCATGTCATGCTTACTTGTTAGCACTGACGTCTGTTCAGGTTGTCTTTGTCGTTACACCTCTTTTCGGTGGTGGTGGTGGTGGGGGGGGGGGGGTGCTAAAGAGAGACAGCAGACAGACAGACGAACAGACAGACAGACAGACAGACAATAAGAGAGAGGGAGGAAAGAGAGATTGATTTGATTTGATTTGATTTATTCTTTTATATCAAGGATAATGGAATAAGCACTCTTGTGCTTTTTTAACATCCAGTCCCCGTGTGTGTGCAGTTTTGTAAATGTCATCTGTTCCCACTGGCACACTGGCCTACTCTTAACAAAAAGCGGAACAGGATTTAACGTGTGTGCAAGATGTTCTGCATGCATTCGCACACGGGGCCTCGGTTTAGTCTCATCCGAAGGGCTTATGGGAGAGTGGAGTCAGCACTGATGTTAACTCCAGGAGAAAAATCTCCTCGACCGGACTCGAACCCGGGTTGTCAGATTGCCAGCGCAATGTTCTGACCCTAGGCTATCCACCGCCCTCCGCCCCCCCCCCCCCCCCCCCCCCCCCGAGACGAAGAGAGAGAGAGAGAGAGAGAGAGAGAGAGAGAGAGAGTATTATGATATTTATGTGTGAGTATATATATCATGTGTGTGTGTAATGTTGTGTGTGTGTGTTTGTGTGTGTTTCTAATATCTGTGTGTATAATGTGTGTATGCGTGTGTGTGTGTGTGTGTGTGTGTGTGTGTGTAATGTGTAAATGTGTAATGTGCCTGTGTATAAATTGTATCTAATATCTGTGTGTGTATAATGTATGTATTTGTGGTGTGTGTTTGTGTATTGGCCCATCTGTGTGTTGTGTGTGTGTGTGTGTGTGTGTGTGTGTGTGTGTGTGTGATTTTTATTGAAATTGTTAAATGTTAAAGTATCAATCATAATTTTTTTTCATGTTTTTTGTGTGTATGGTGTGTGTAATGTGTGCGTGTATTTGTGTGTGTCTGATATCTGTGTGTATAGTGTGTGTGTTTGTGTATGTGTTTGTGTACTACCTGTGTGTGTGTGTGTAATTTTTTATTTGAAATTGTTAATGTTAGACTAAAGTATCAATCATAGTTTTTTCATTTTAAAAAATTCTTCCTAGATGATTATGTTTCCCGTGGTATCTCTTGCCTGTCTGTATTCTACTCTGGAAATGCCCCTCATGGAACGATTAAAGTATTTTGTCCGGGCTTGATACGCTAATGGTCAGTGATAGCGCCTGCGAATAGTTTGCGAGTCGAGTGACCCTCTTGCCCTCTGGTCAGCTCTATAAAGATTGTTACATCTCTGTCGCTGTCTCTGCATGTCTGTCTCTCTGTCTCTCTCTGTGTCTGTCAGTCTCTCTCATATCTGACTCTCTCTATGTCTCTGCTGTCTGTCTGTCTGTCTGTCTGTCTGTCTGTCTGTCTGTCTGTCTGTCTCTCTCCTCTCTCCTCTCTCCTCTCTCTCTCTCTCTCCTCTACTCCTCTTTCTCTCTCTCTCTCTCTCTCTCTGTGAGGCGACATCCTATAGGCAGTTTGTAAGGAAAACTTAGTATATGCATCATCCAGGTATGCATGCTAAGCCCTGTACCCTGTGATGACGTAAACTCCGAGATACCTGATCCTCCTGTTAAAAGATATGACGTCACAGCTCCTGGCACGTCATCAAAGGATTGCCGGTAGGCCTGTTTGAACACCTGTTTGTGGTTTTCTCCAACCCAGCTTGAGAGGAACGGAGGGTTCCGACCAGAGAGATGGGGAGGGGGGGGGGAGAGGCAGAAGATCATTTCCCCTTATCGCTGCTTCAGCTTGTAATTTGCTCTTCGTTATAGTTCAAAATTGTTTTAGACTCTCTTTCTCATATTCTGTCTGTCTGTCTGTCTGTCTGTCTGTCTGTCTGTCTGTCTGTCTGTCTGTCTGTCTGTCTGTCTCTCTCTCTCTCCTCTCTTCTCTCTCCTCTCTCTCTCTCTCTCTCTCTCCTCTCCTCTCTCTCTCTCTCCTCTCTCCTCTTCTCCTCTCTCTCTCTCTGTGACAGACAGACAGAGAGACCGAGACAGAGAGAGAGAGAGAGGGGGGGGGGGGGGGGGGGGGGGAGGATAGCCTAGTGGTCAGAATATTGCGCTGGCAATTTGAAGACCCGGGTTCGAGTCCGGTCGGAGATTTTTCTCCTGGAGTTAACTTAACATCAGTGCTGACTCCACTCTCCCCAAAAGTCCTTCGGATGAGACTTTAAACCGAGGCCCCGTGTGCGAACGCACGCTGAACATCTTGTGCACACGTTATATCCTGTTCCGCTTTTCGTAAGAGTAGGCCATCGTGTGCCGGGGGGAACAGATGACATTTACAAAACTGCATACACACGGGGACTGGATGTAAAAAAAGCACAAGAGTGCTTATCCCATTATCCTCGATATAAAAAGAATAAATCAATTCTCTCTCTCTCTCTACTCTCTCTCTCTCTCTCTCTCCTCTCTCTCTCTCTCTCTCTCTCTCTGTTCATCCTCAGCTTGTATTTTACTCTTAAATTATAATTCAAAATTGTTTTTACTCTCTCCCCCCCTCTCTGTCTGTGCATCTTCACCGGTGGCGCTGCTCTTGTGGCGACGCACTCTCCCAGGAAGAGCCGCTGGAATTTCACGCAGACATGTATTTGCTGTGTGTGAAAGTAGTATATAATGCAATCCTTACAATCGAATACAAGACAAAATATTTATTATGCCCAGATTGCGTATGAATATTTAAAAAAATGTTATAGGAAAGTGAACGAATGGATTCGTGATTTTTTTAATCTGAAAAAACACACCCTTCACGTGCCACTGAAGTCAGACTATTTCATTTTCAGGCATTAACTGTACAATTTACACAAACGATAGGAAAAACCTAAACTTTGCTTCACATTTTTTCTATTTCTTTCACAGAATTTCCCCAAGAACAACTTTCCTTGTTGCTGTGAGCTCTTTTACGTTACATGTGTGCGAGCACGTGCGCGCGCGCGTGTGTGTATTTGTGTGTGTGCGTGTGTATGTGTGTGTGTGTTCATTCATGCTCGCGTGCATATATGTTGTGATTATGTATGAACTTGTGAGTACGTGGGGTGAGTGTGTGTGTGGTGTGTGTGTGTGTGTGTGTGTGTGGTGTGTGTGTGTGTGTGTGGTGTGTGCATTACAAACAAGGTTGTGAAAGGGCGACCATTGTACTTCAGAACCTGCCATAAACAATAATGAGTAGATATAAAGCACAATGGTTCAGAATAACAGAATCAGTAATAAAAAACGTGTTAACGTCAAGGCGAATGGCTGTTTCGGTCACCGTTACTGGCGCCCCACGTAAACATTCTTTGTCGTTGACGCGCTTGTTCCCAGGAAGTTACCATGAATACATCACGTACATAGTAGGCCTGCAGCCTTTCAGGGGTAGTAAGTAGTAGACCTGGCCAGAGAGGGGGAGAAAAGGCAAACAGTTCAACTAAACTGGCGTTGTCTTGATGTAACTGTTGTAGGAGTGGTTCTGCAGACGTCTGTCTACTGTTAATACATGTTATGTCTATCTGCGATTGTTAACATAGTGATAAAAGGAATATCAACTAACGTGTGTAAACGTACGCGTGCGCGTGCGTGCATTTACAATACTTAGGCTCATATGATTAAAAAACAACAAACAACAACAAAAGCATGAAAGAAAAAAGACTTGTACTCACGCGCGCGCGCACACGCACACACGCACACACACACACACACACACACACACACACACATACACACGCGCGCACACACGTCTAACATCACTAGTAAATAGTGAACAGACGTTAAATTAAAGACAACAACAACAACACAGACACAGACACACAAAACACACAGACACACAAACACACAGACACACACACACACACACACACACACACACACACACAACACACACACACACACACACACACACACACACACACACACAGGATTAGCCTAGTGGGTGGTGTTGAGCTGTGATTTGAAGGCCCATTTCGAGGGGCCTTTTCCCCTGGAGAAGAGAATTAACATCAGTAGGCCTACTATACCCGCTCCCACTCCCCCGAATTTCCTTCAGTTGAGACTATAAACCAAAGTCCCTTGTTCGAACGCACACAGAACATCTTGTGGACACTTAAGAATCTAATTTGCATTTTAGAAGAGTAGGCCATTGCATGCTCACAAGAAGGGATAAGTATTTTAAACAAACAAACAAAACAAAAAATGAGTGCATACTGGTGTTGTGCCCCAAAGTCGGAAAGCAGCTATCTTAATTGGGGTCGAGCGCTCACATTCACAAAATCTCACCGTCAGTGAACCTTGCGTACATCTAG
>JASPKP010002573.1:0-5000 GCA_030674155.1 Stramonita haemastoma
AGGCAAAGGTAAAGGTGTCCCATAACCTATGTGGTCGTAGGGGAGTGAGGCATCAGAGACCTCAGCTTCTCCAAAGGCCAGCATATTAAGGGCGGCACCCATCTCCTCTCCTCGCTGTTTTACCTTCCCTGAACCTAAAGAGGGCAGGTGCCCATTTACAGCTGGGTGAACTGAGGAACTGTATTGAAGCTAAGGCGTGCAGATGGTCACCCATCCCCTAGGTAATCACGCTCGATGCTGCTTAACCTTAGCTTGGGAAAACGAGTGCTTTGACCACTGAGCTATCCCTTCCCCCAAAAAACAATTGTACACGCAAAATCTTACTATTGATGAGTTTCCGAGCATTAGCCGAGGAACAAAAAAAAAAAAAAAAAAGAAAAGAAAAAGAAAAAAAAGAAAAAAAAGAAAAAAGAAAAGAAAAAGAAAAAAATAATAAAAGAAAAAGAAAAGGAAAACATAAATGAACTGAACACAATCCAGTCCAATGCAATCCAATCCAATACGCATGCGGTGAAGATCAAACTTTGGCTGACAAGCAGACAAAATACCTCATTATGTACACCGCCGCGTCCTCACAGTAGTTGGTCACTTTTTATCCATCAATTATTAATCGTGTCATCAACAGGTTCCTTCTCTCTCTCTCTCTCTCTCTCTCTCTCTCTCTCTCTCTCTCTCTCTCTCTCTCTCTCTCTCTCTCTCTCTCTCTCTCTCTCTCTCTCTCTCTTTCTCTCCCTCTTCCTCCTTCTTTACGAGTCTTCCACTCTCCCTACTTCCATGTAAAAATTTGACAGCCATCCATCGGTGTCATATTACCGTTAATACCACCCTTAAATCTGGTCCCCGGGGATAGAAAATTCCGCGGCACATCTGCCAAAATGGGATGAAACCATGAAGCTCCTGTCTCTTGACTCTTAAGGGACTGAATCTCATTTAGCGGGGGATTGTTTTACGGACAGTGTTCTTCATTTTTAGTTGCTTTCTTTCGAGTACCATCTGCTTCTCTAGTGGAGCTGGTTACATTCATGAAAAATAACGATGTTGTCATTGCATGTTAACTATGTTGCTCTGGGTTCGGAATGAGTCTCTTTAGTAGCCTCTGCTGGTAGCTTTGTTTCATGTTAGTTTGGACAAAGAGTGGAGGAAACTGGTTGCAAAATTAATGATCAGTGGTGTCCTAAACGGGTGGGTCAGTCTATGGGATACTGGTGAAGGTGTGAAGAGGACGGTTGTATAGGTGGGAGGTGACGCAGATAAATTATTTGTCTTGAGAATAAACACCATCTAAGATGCAAAAAGTACTACACTGTTCACATTTTGCTCAGAAATGACTTTTTTTCTGATCCATTTTGCCCAAGAGACACTTCAGCGGTCATATTTTGGATGAGATATAAAAAAAGCAAAAAAAAAAAAAAGATTCTTGGCATAGCATACTAAACAACTCAAGTGAACAAGGGAATAGTCTTTGGCAAAAGTTCCAACACACACACACACACACACACGCACGCACGCACGCACGCACGCACGCACACACACACACACACACACACACACACACACACACACACACACACGCACGCACGCACGCGCACACTCACATCATGAAGGAGAAAAAAAGGTAATTATCATATTGTTATAGTATTCTCTTCCAGGGTACAATGATCTGGCTTTTACTCAAAAGAAATCTGCCGTGGATCGTGGATATCATACACTTTAGTACAAAACAAAAACATAGCAACATTACATGGCACATTGTCAAACAAAAAAAAGGGGATTTCTGTGAAAAATAGTAACTGGTCAAACAAGCCCACTGTATACAACACAACAGTATCACCAACCACAGACAATGGCATTAACCCGAAGACTTAAGGAAACCATAGGAAAATAAGGAATAATATATCACTGCTGAAAAACAAACAGCCACCAGTATTCAGATTGATCCAAGAAAGTTTATCAAGCACTGAAAAGATCAACAACATTTTAGATCACACTGAGCTGACAGGAGATGATTCCACTTTCTCAAAACTGGTAAAGAACAGTAACCTAATACTTAGGACCCAGTAGTAAGAAGTAGGAAAGCCATCCTCCCTCAAAGCTACTGCAGAACAGCAGCAGCAGATGCATCCCTCACACACCCTACGCTCCATTCCCGGAAACTCTGTCCAGCAATCGGAAAAGCTGTGTCGTCAGAAATCCTCCCAAGGCCGATAACTTTCCCAGACGGTGATGAGACGCCGGAAATAACGTTCCGGAAATGGCGGCATCAAGAGAGTGCTGGGAAGTGGCAGACGACTACTTTTCAGCTGGATGAGATTTCTCCCGGAGATAATCTCACTGGTGGAAGCGATTGGAAGAAAGTCGATGGCTCCCTAAAGCACTGTACAGCCAAAGTGTAAAGTTGCAAGGAAGGAATAAGTTACAGGAGTCCCCCCTCCCCCCTCCGCCACCCCCCCCCCAACCGCCTTAAACTCTGAAGGTTGCTTTTTCGGCCTGGTATCATTTTCCTTTTAAAGGTGTTTTTCAGTACTTACAGCGATGTGATTTATTTGTCTTTCCGCTTATCTGAAGACAGGATGCTTTGTAATGCACAAAGTTACTGAGCCTAATCCTGGCTGATGTGCTTAATTCATTTTTGCAAATGCTATTTAAGCTGAAAAATGTTTTTAAAATAAGGAGAAGTTTCCATTTCTATGTGACCCAAATTCCATAGTAGGTATTAAAAAGTAATATCATACACACACACACACATACACACACACACACACACACACACACACATATATATATATATATATATATATATATATATATATATATATATATATATATATATATATATATTATATATATATATTATATATATATATATTAGTAGTGGAGAAAAAGAAGTAGAGGCATAGCTGCCATATCTCGTAGGTCATTCCTGTTTATTCTTTATTTCTACAATAAACAAACATTCATGCAATCCCGCCCCCTCCTCCCCCCTCCCCCCAAACAAAAAAAGCAAATAATTGCACTACAGTAACAAAGACTATGACAACAAGAGATGGATTCACATGAAACACCACAACTTGGCCCGTGCTGGTTGCCTGCTTCAATCATTCCAGGAACTGACAGGGGCCACAGAGCTGAACTGCCATCAGAGTCAAACAAACAAGCTGTTGGAGATCATTGGCATCATCAGGTTCCTTCCTAATTAAACAAATGGCTATTCTGTGAAGAACATATTTTTTGAGAGCAAAACTTGGAGGCGGTTGCAAACACGCCATGTTGACATAATGCCTGCCATCATTGGCACGCACAGTCTGTTCCTAAATTTCGCACTCTAAAGATCATAGGATAAAGTTTCGCATGATTTGTGCATTACAATTGTTATAGGAAAAATCATGAGGATAGTGTATCATTCAGACAAACTGGCTGGAAGACTAGCAAAACAGAAAGATGTGGAACAAGTGGAACTACATACAGATTAATGTTTCCATCTACATTTAGTGTAATAGCAAGGTTTTTTCCTGTTAAACAAGTGGGGCCAATAACAAACAGGTTGATTCAATTTGCATATAGATCTAGTATCTTATTAGCGTTTTTTCTCAAACAAGTAGGATTACTCACATATTGATTCAATCTGGATGTACTCATCAGTGTTTTTGCTTAAACAGGTGAGACCACTCAAAAATGGATTCAATTTTCATGTAGCATCTTATTAACGTTTCTCTTAAAAAAAAGTAGGACTACTCACATATCAATTCAATTAGCATTTAGTATCATATCTATTTTTTCCCCCCTAAAACAAACGAAACTACGAACAAATTGACTCAGTCTGCATTTAGTATCATATCAACGGTTTCCTTAAACAGGTTGGGGCCAATCACAGATTGATTCAATTTGCATCCAACATCCTATCAATGCTTTCTCCTTTTTGCTTCACTCCTCTGAATCCAATACGAGGAGGAGACGTGGCCAGCTGTGTCTGTGACAAAGTGATGGTAACTACCTATCTGGGACAATCTACATAGGCTAGGAGACCACCGGATTTTCTGTCTGGCTTTTTCTTATTGTGTAATATTATATACTGCTTCTTTCCCTGCCTCTCTCTGTGTTTTTGTCTGTCTGTCTGTCTGTCTGTTTATGTCTCTCTCCCTTTCTCTTTCCTCTCTATGTCTGTCTGTCTCTGTCTCTGTCTGTCTCTGTCTGTCTATCTGTCTCTCCCTCTCTCTCTCTCTTTCTCTCTCTCTCTCTCTCTCTCTCTCTCTCTCTCTCTCTCCTCTCTCTCTCTCTCTCTCTCTCTCTCTCTCTCTCTCTCTCTCTCTCTCTCAGATGTTTCCAGATATTTTTGAGTTGTTTATTTTGTTATTTGCTGATGACGTGGCATTAATGTCAACTACACCTTCAGGCTTACAAAATCAATTAAGGGTTTTAGAAACTTGCTGTGATAATATGAAATTAAATGTAAACATAGACAAAACTAAGATTATGGTATTTAGAAAAGGGGGATACTTACGAAAACATGAAAAATGGTTTTTTCATAATAAAAAATTAGATGTAGTGAACAATTATTGTTATTTGGGATTTAACTTTACACCTATGATTAGCGCAAAGAGAGGTACATCGCATTTAGTTACTAAAGGCAAAAAAGCAGTTATACAGCTTAACAAAGTTTTCCAGAGGTGCAAGGAAATGACAGTTAAGTCATTCTTTAAAATTTTTGATATTAAAATCCAACCAATATTGTTATATTCAGCTGAAATATGGGGGCTGCATAGGTTAGAACATCTAGAAAAAGTACATTTAATTGCTTGTAAAAGGTTTTTAGGTGTGCCTGCCAGGACACCAAATAAGATGGTTTACGGAGATCTTGGCAGGTACCCACTGTATGTAAATACATATGTTGCATGCATAAGATTTTGGTTTAAACTACTACACATGAATCCTGAAAGATTACCATATAAAGCTTATCATATGTTGTTAGAATTAGATAAAAAAGGTAAGCAATGCTGGGTCTC
>JASPKP010002573.1:20000-22644 GCA_030674155.1 Stramonita haemastoma
TCTCGAATCGTTGTTAGAAGAGGGCAACAAAGAACAAAGTGAACTTCATTTTCTTCTGCCTCTTTACACAGACGGCAAACTAAATCATCATTATTAGCATTTCTATATCGATAATAATGAACAGCCAATTCCGATACACCTAATCTAAATCTTGTTGTCATAAACATTAAATGTTTATCCATATCCAGCTTTAAATATGGCTTCAAATCAGAAAGGCTGCAAAAATGTCTGTAGATTGTAAACCTATTGCTATTCTGAATATGATCAGACCATTTCTGCCAAGAACAATCTACTAAACGTTGACGAAAAACACGTACAAAACTATCAACACAGCCAACACCCTGATTTTGCCAAACAAAGCCAAACCCATATTCAAACAAACATACACGAACTTTGGTTACCCAATTTTCTTTACCTCTAGCATCTAAACTATGTAACATGTCGTATGCCTTACGGGGTATTCTATCACTAGTCATATGCATTAATTTGAACCAGTAGCGAATACAATTAACAGCGGATACTATGTAAATGGGGTGGCGGTTTGTTTCCCCGTAAACTAAGTCATTGGGAGTTCGCTTATCGACACCTAAATAGAGAGAGAGAGAGAGAGAGAGAGAGAGAGAGAGAGAGAGAGAGAGAGAGAGAGAGAGAGAGGAGAGAGAGAAGAGGAGAGGCTGTATGATCAGGGGCTTTCCCACTCACAGAATTCCTCTTTACAGCTTAGTCTTTAGTGATCGACTATGACTCTCTGACAAGGAGGCTTGACTTGCACAGTCCTTATGTGCTGCAGCCCTGGGGGCTAGTTGGCCCATGGAAAACATCTCAAATGCCGACTGTCCATATGCCCTCTTCGCCGAGTGAGTGGGGGTGTGCTCTAGGCAAGGCATCTCCCCTATAATCAAATTTCTGCCCAATTTTCGAAACAGCAGCTGCCTCCTCTGCTGTTTTGGAGGTCATCGTCGAACACGAAGGACCAAACACGTAAAATGTCGGTGAGATATGCCTGGTGTTTTCAGTTGATCAAGGGTATAGCGAAACCTTTAAGCTGAGAATAAAACAGTTGTAGTTTTACCACAGGATGGCTAAGGAAAGTGAAAAGTACTGCACAGAAAGAAAAGACAGTGGGGATTTGGGGGTGAACAATATATTACTTCTGATAAAAATCCTCTAGTTTAGGCTTGCATAAAGTAGTAAGCACTTTTTTGTTTTGACGTATATTCTAAACATATCATCCTGTGCTTTTTCTCAGTTAAAAATGAATTTAGCGTACACTGTACCCTACCCACTTGTATATAAATTTCACTGTCCATAAACAATAACAAAATCAACGACAACGATGCCCTCATGTAAAATTCACACATTCAAAACAAAAAAAAGGGTACTTCATGCAAATTTAACGTTGCATATCAATGATAAACATTTTCGCACCTTGGAGTTTTGCATTATTATTTCAAGCTGGGAAAACTGGTCAGGCTTGGAAACGTTAAGAAATCAGTTCTGTTAATGGATTTCATTATCTCCAACTTTGTATTTACCAATGATTGTTCAAAATGAACTTGAGTGTTATTACTTTCTGAGGTAATTACTCGATGTTCTATATACTCCAAAAAAAAGGTAAGCAAAGAAAAAAAGAGTGACATTTCTCGATGCCTGACTTCACCATGGTAACCACTGGACAGCAGTTTTAAGAAGAAAACAGAGGGGTTAGGGTGGGGTGGGGGTGGGATGAGGAAGGGAAGGGGAGGGTGGGGGGGGGGGAGAGTTGAAAGGCTGTGTAGGCTTTTAACATGCATGACACCTCCAGAAACTTCAAAGGACGCAGCGGTGCCCCCCATCTGGCTTCGGCGATGTGTCAAAAGCTTTCTCCCCTTCTCGCCCTCATTTGAATTCCCTTTTGTGCCCAGGACTTTGAAGATTGTTGATTGCACGAGGAGGACATTTTAAAAACAGGGAATCCAAAAACAAAAAGAAAGAGGATGGAAGTAGAGGAGGAGGAGGAGGGGTCTAGACTCGATGAACTAAGGCAGAGGTACATTAAACATGCAACTGTATATAGAAAAATGTGAGAGAGTAATAGTCTAAGAGCTAGTGAAGCAATTTAAAAATATTGTACTGACAGACCGTTTGATTCTATAGACACAGACAACAGACAGACATACACACAGACAGACATATAGACAGATAGACACACCACACACACACACATACATACATACATAACATACATACATACATACATACATACATACATACATACATACATACATACATACATACATACATACATACATACATACATACATACGAACATACGTACAAACATACATACAAACAAACATATGTACATACAAACAAACAAGCAAACAGACGTACGTACGTACGTACGTACGTACGTACGTACGTATGTACGCACGTACGTACATACATACATACATACATACATACATACATACATACATACATACATACATACATACATACATACATACACACATACATACATACATACATACATACATACATACATACATACATACATACATACATACAGACAGACATACAGAGAGAGAGAGAGAGAGAGAGAGAGAGAGAGAGAGAGAGAGAGAGAGAGAGAGAGAGAGAGAGAGAGAGGAGAGAGAGAGAG
>JASPKP010002574.1:0-22640 GCA_030674155.1 Stramonita haemastoma
AGTGGCCATCGAACACCGTGTAGTACGACTGACTAGGGCTGTCCTGTGTCAGCACAGTGGCCATCGAACACCGCGTAGTACGACTGACTAGGGCTGTCCTGTGTCAGCACAGTGTGCATAGCAATGAAGACACAGCAACAGGAAAAATACACATTGAAAATATTTTCTCTTCCTTGCTCCCCTTCCCTTTCCCTCTTTTCTCTGTCTGTCTATATTCTCTCTCTCTCTATCTCAAACTCTCTCTTACACACACACACACACACACACACAACACACACACACAACACACACACACACACACACACTTTGAACCCGTTTAAAACAAACTAAAAAAAAGAAAAAAAAAAAACTTTGAACACGTTTGAATGCTTGCCTTAACAAAGTGCAAGTATAAAGTACCCACTTTCTTCATGGAAAAGATTCAATGATGATTAATTTCCCACATACTCAAGTTTACGCAACCCTCCAAAATCAGTGCTACAGCTAAACTTGTCCTTTTCAGTGAAAAATACAAGAACTTTTATACAAATGTCTTTATTGGAAAAAAAAAATCACTGACAAGTTTACTTTATGACAATTATTCAGAAATTTGTGTTTAATCAGTAAACAGTTAAAGGGTAAAAACTCTAGTCAAGCAACATGGCTGATCTAACAGCCTGAGTAATTTCCCTTCAAAATGGCCACAGTTTCAATATTTTAAAAATGAAAGCCAGGACAGCCTAGTGGTTAGAAGAGCATTTAGGCTTGTGATCCAACAGTGTGCGTATAAGCCACTACTGAGACATCAGATCAAACAACTTTTTTTTCATCAGGAGTTAACATCAGTACAGACTCCAATCCCCTCAAAGTCCTTCAGATGAGACAGTAAACCCAGGTCCTGTGTACAAATGTATGCAGAACATCATATGTGCACATTAATAAACCCCTTTCTTCCTTTCAGGAGAGTAGGCCATTGTATGCCACTAAGAACACTAAGAACTGATGACAAAATCTAAACAAAAAAAAGAAAAGAAAAAAGTAACCCATGCACACTAGCATCACATCTAGATATCATCCCTGAAGTTGAAATCGGCTGCCTAAATTACTGGTGGGCAAACACACACACACACACACACACACACACCACACACACACACACAACACACACACACACAAACACACACACACATTACCTGCAGCTGGAAAAGCGTGTTGAGATCAGGCAGAACGACGTGACTATCTTCCATGCGGCGACGCGTGTTCTTGATGGCGTGCACCGACACGGGCAGTGAGGGTGGGGGTGGGGGCGGGGGCCACATAGCTCGGCAGTGGGTGGTTCCATTCCCGGCACACGCGGTACACCTGCAGCTCTGTCTCTCTGTGCAGGTGCCTCAGCTCCACACCTGTCCACACACACACAAACACACGCGTGCAATGTTTGGTTGTTGTTTTTTTCATGCAATATTTGTTGTTAATGCTTTTTGTTTTTGGTTTGGTTTTATTTCCAAGAAAATTGTGATCAATACAGTTTTTGTCTGAGCATTCTTTAATATGGGCTCAAAGTGTGTGTGCGCGCACACAAACATACAAGATCAAGCCACGCATGCACACATGCATATATATGCACACGTGTGTTGTGTGTGTGTGTGTGTGCACGCACGCGCGCTGCGTGTGTGTGTGCGTGCCCGTGTATGTAGGGCTGTCAGGGTGCCGATTGTTGATGTCAGAGAGAGAGAGAGAGAGAGGGGGGGGGAGCATGCGTAGGCGCCTATAGGATTGGAATGAAGTGGGGGGACAGGGAGTGAAGTCAGAAGTGTGTAGGAAAGAGAGGTGTTTAACAAAAGTAGATCGTGGAGAAAATAAATTGGGGGCGATCATTTTTACAGTAAGGGACTTGTGTCTACTGTTATTGTGTTAAATTATTCAGCTGACAATTTTCGCGATGTGCTCAAAGCACGCAACACTACCACACTGTTCCCAGTTTCGAGTGTTAGACCTGTCGAATTTCTATGTACTGGGGGAAAAGAAAAACTGCACATACCTCGTTCGCGCCGGTGACTTCATAGCTAAGAACTTGACCGGTTTTGTCACACGATGCTTCACTAGTGTGTCAAAATGTACCGAAGATGAAGTCAAAATGAAATGCAGTACACTACAGGCTACCTGTTTGTGAGCGACATGATTTCAGCGCCGTGTGTGGTGAATTCCGGTGTACGGTTGTCATTCGGTTAAAAACACGAAGGTTTTTGTTGTTTTCTGTGCTAAAGTTGAAGATTTGTTTTTTCTGAGTAGCATCTTGGTTTCTTAGTCTGACTGGACGAGTCCAAATTTGACGTAATTTCATGCCTGAGATGTTGCGAGTTTCGTTTTCGACATGTTTTCTCGTGAGGTCTCGCCGTGTAACGCGGAGGTGGGAAGAGTTATGTCCCTTATACTCCCCCCCCCCCCGCCGCACGTTTCCTTCTATTTTCATATCTCACTCTTGCATTTGTACTGCACGTACTAAACCATCCAAAGAAACAAAACAAACACAAAAAACCCCAAACCATTTGTGAAAGACTAGCCCCCGAATCAAAACTGTGGATGAGACGAACAAATTTGGTATGCTTGAACTTTATTTTCAACAAACACTGTACCCCCTCAAGTCCTTCCTCATCTGCTAGGTAACCCATCACACTATGCATGCCCCGGGTCAACACAGCAGGAACACAAGCAATTCTCATTTGATCATTTCCAACTTTCTTATCACTACCTGGCCTCAACCTCCCAAAACAAGCACACTGCATTTTCTCATACTTTCAAAATCGGTGAAACCACCAAACATGTTTCCTACCGCCACTCTGTACAAGATGCTGCATACACCAAAATCACCATTGCCGATTGGTGAACCTTGGAACTCCAGTCAACGTAGGGGAAAAAAAAACACAAAAAAGAAGCAAGACAAAAAAAAAAAAAGGTTCACCTGTTCCTCAACCTGAACCTGTTCACCTGAAACTTGGAGCTCTTGTCGAGGAATGGGAAAAAAACCATAACAAAGAAAAAGGAAGAAACAAAAAGAAAACAAAAAACCCTCACCTGTTTCCTCCGCCTTCTTGGCAAACTGCCGGTCAGTCAGGCTGTAGGCTTGCTTGAAGGCCAGTTGGGGGTTGGAGGCCAAGTTGGGGTCACGCAAAAGGTCGACGTGCAGCTGGCTGGCGGAGAACATGGCGGCCTCAGAGCCCGCATGGCCATCGAACACCGTGTAGTACGACTGACTAGGGCTGTCCTGTGTCAGCACAGTGGCCATCGAACACCGCGTAGTACGACTGACTAGGGCTGTCCTGTGTCAGCACAGTGGCCATCGAACACCGCGTAGTACGACTGACTAGGGCTGTCCTGTGTCAGCACAGTGTGCATAGCAATGAAGACACAGCAACAGGAAAAGTACACATTGAAAATATTTTCTCTTCCTTGCTCCCCTTCCCTTCCCCTCTGCTCTCCCTCCATTCTCTCTCTCTGTGTCTCTCTGTCTCTCTCTCTCTGTGTCTCTCTGTCTCTCTCTCTGTCTCTCTCACACACTGACACAGACACAGACACATACACACAGGGTAGCCTGGTTAGAGTAATGTGCATTGCGCTCATGATCTGCTGACCTGACCGAATCTCGTTCAAGAGGATTTTTCCTTTGGAGTTAACATCAGAGCCGATCTACTTCCCCCAATAGTCCTTCAGAAGAGACTATAAACTGAGAACCTGTGTGCGAACATCTTGCGCACATGTTAAAACTCGTTCCGCTTTTTGGAAGAGTAGGTCATTGTGTACTGGTGGGAACAGATGACGAAATTGACAAAACTGCATACACATGGAGACTGGATGTAAAAAAGCATGTGAGGGCTTATTCCATTATCCTCAAAATAAAAGAATAAAAAAATAAAACACACACACACACACACACACACACACACTCACACAAAACAGTTGTACAAAAAGAAAGTGTTGGTATTGAAATTTCATTAAGCACACACATGTATGATGTACATACCACCTCTCCCTTGACACAAAATATACACATCTACAGAAACTTCATGGGTTTTTTTTTTCATGCTTAAATTATACATTTGTAAAAATTCAGGCTATATGAAAGGGCTCGGAAATTGTAACAGTAAAAATGACAATGAATGTTATTTGGTTTTTTTATTTATTTTTTTTAAAAATGAAATCAGCGAATGCTACAACAAAACACCACCAAAAACTTTGGACACATTTGAACGTTTATTTTTTTATTTTATTTTATTTTATCTATTCTTTTATATCGAGAATAATGGAATAAGCACTCATGTGCTTTTTTTATATCCAGTCCCCATGTTTATGCAGTTTAATAAATTTTGTCATCTGTTCCCAATGTGACAAGGTGCAAGTACAAAGTACCCATCTACTAATTCACTAAAAAAAATTCAATACGATTAATTTCCCACACACTCAAGTTTCCTCAACCTCCCAAATTAGTGTTACAGCTAAAAAAAATTCCCATTTAGTAAAAAATGAAAGAACTTTTATACAAACGTCTTTATAGGAGAAAAAAATCACTGACAAGTTTACTTTTTGACAATTATTCAGAAATTTGTGTCTAATCAGTAAACAGTTAAAGGGTAAAAACTCTAGTCAGGCAACATGGCTGATCTAACAGCCTGAGTAGTTTCCCTTCAAATGTCCACAGTTTCACTATTTTGAACATGGGGACCAGGACAGCCTAGTGGTTAGAGCATTTAGGCTTGTGATCCAACAGCCTGGGTATGAGCCACTACTGAGACACCAGATCAAAGATTTTTTTGTCTTCAGCAGTTAATATCAGTACAGACTCCATTTCCCTCAAAGTCCTTCCAATAAGACAGTAAACCCAGATCCTGTATACAAATGTGTGCACATCATCTTATGCACACGTTAATAAAATCCATCCTGCCCTTCAGAAGAGCAGGCCATTGGGTGCCACTAAGAACAGATGACAAAATCTATAAAAAAAAAACTATTTAAAAAAGTAATCCATGCACACTAGCATCATGGGAGACGGGATAGCCTAGTGGTCAGAACATTGCGCTCGCAATTTGACGACCCAGGTTCGATTCCCTTTCGAGGAGATTTTTCTCCTGGAGTTAACATCAGTGCTGACTCCACTCTCCCACAAAGTCCTTCGGATGAGACAATACACGGAGGCCCCGTGTGTGAACGCACGCAGAACATCTTGCGCACACGTTAAATCCTGTTCTGCTTTTCGTAAGAGTAGGCCATCGTGTGCCGTGGGAACAGATGGCATTTACAAAACTGCATACACACAGGGACTGGATGTAAAAAAGCACAAGAATGCTTATTCCATTATCGATATAAATTTTTTTTTTTTTTTTTTTCTTTAAATGCTTAGATATCATCCCTGAAGTTGAAATTGGCTGCCTAAATTACTGGTGGGCAAACACACACACACACACACACACACATTACCTGCAGCTGGAAAAGCGTGTTGAGATCAGGCAGAACGACGTGACGATCTTCCATGCGGCGACGCGTGTTCTTGATGGCGTGCACCGACACGGGCAGTGAGGGTGGGGGTGGGGGCGGGGCCACATAGCTCGGCAGTTGGTGGTTCCATTCCCGGCACACCCGTTACACCTGCAGCTCTGTCTCTCTGTGCAGGTGCCTCAGCTCCACACCTGTCCACACACACACATTCAATATTTGTTGATGATACTTTTTGTTATAGGTTTGAAGAAATTAGAGATACAGTTTTTGTCTGAGCATTCTTTTGTAATACTGGCTCAAAGTGTGTGTGCGAATGCACACACACATGAGCAAGTGCACACATGCATGCATGCATATGCACACACACACACACCCCACACACCCACATGCACTCACTCACTCACTCACCCACTTACAAACACGACGTGTCACATACAATGATACGCTCATACACACATATACTCTACCCACTCACCTCCCCCCCAACTTCCTTCCTTCCCACCCCTCTCCCCAAAACCCACAAAGAAACAACATCTAACACCACCATACTCCCCAATCCCCCCAAAAAAAAACAACAACAACCAAAAACAAAACAAAACCCCCAAACCCAACCAACAACAACAAAACAAAAAATAAAAAACCCAACAAACAAAAAGAGAACAACAAACAACAAACAAAAAATAAAAAACCCAACAAACAAAAAGAAAACAACAAAAAACCACAACCACCAACAACCCCCCCCCCCCCCCCCCCCCAATACCAACCCCCTGCCCCCCCCCCAAAAAAAAAAACAACAACAAAAAACGACCACCTTTACTAAAGCAAAGCACACAGGTGGGCCAGACTGCACAAGTCCACTAGCTGCTTACTTACGGGCGGTGTGCTGGCTGGGGGAGAGGTGCTTGTTGTCCTTGCCATTCTCGCTGGGCTGCACCTCCAGCACCACGCGTCTGAAGGACTCCCGACTCACCTGCTCCGCTAAACCCTGGGGGCAGTCACTGAAACACACAACACAACACAACACACCAACGTCACACAGCAGTTATAGTGTGTAACTTAGGCTATAGTGGCACAAGATGCATGTATGTACAAGTCACTGAAACACAACACAACACAACACACCAACGTCACACGGAAGTCATAGTGTGTAACTTAGGCTATAGTGGCATAAGATACATGTATGTACATGAACTAGATGAAGGAGGAGGAAGGAGGAGAAGGAGGAGAAGGTGAAGAAGAGGAGAAAAGGAGGAGGTGGTGAGAGGAGGAGAAAGAGGTGGAGGAGGAGGAGGAGGTTGTGGAGGAGGAGGAGGTTGTGAAGGAGGAGGAGGTGGTGGAGGAGGAGAAAGAGGTGGAGGAGGAGGAGGAGGAGAGAGAGGTGGAGGAGGAGGTGGGGGAGGAGGAGGTGGTGGAGGGGAGGAGGAGGTGGTGGAGGAGGAGGAGGAGAAGGAGGAGGAGGAAGAGGAGGAGGTGGAGGAGAAGGAGGAGGTGGTGGAGGTGGAGGAGGAGGAGAAGGAGGAGAAGAAGGAGGAGGAGGAGGAGGTGGAGAAGGAGGAGGAGGAGGTGGTGGAGGTGGAGGAGAAGGAGGAGAAGGAGAAGGAGGAGGAGGAGAAGGAGGAGGAGAAGGAGGAGGAGGAGGTGGAGAAGGAGGAGGAGGAGGAGAAGAGGGAGGAGGAGGAGAAGGAGGAGGAGGAGGAGAAGAGGGAGGAGGAGGAGATGGAGGAGGAGGAGGAGGTGGGGGGAAGAGGAGGATGAGAAGGAGGAGGTGGTGGAGGAGGAGAAGGAGGAGGTGGTGGAGGAGGAGGTGGTGGTGGTGGAGGAGATGGAGGAGAAGGAGAAGGAGGAGGAGAAAGGGGAGGAAGAGGTGGTGGAGGAGGAGAAGGAGAAGGAGGAGGTGGAGGAGGAGGAGGAGGAGGAGAAGGAGAAGAAGGAGGGGGTGGTGGAGGAGAAGGAGGGGGTGGTGGAGGAGGAGGTGGTGGAGGTGGAGGAGGAAGAGGAGAAGGAGGAGGAGAAGGTGGAGGAGGAGGAGGAGGTGGTGAAGGTGGAGGAGGTGGTGGAGGAGAAGAAGAAGAAGAAGAATTGTGAAGAAAAAGAAGACAGCTCTAGAAGGGGAGAGAGAGGGAGGGGGAGAGAGAGGGAGGGAGAGAGAGAGAGAGGAGAAGAGTGAGAGTGAGAGAGAGTGAGAGAGAGAGTGAGAGAGAGAGAGAGAGAGAGAGAGAGAGAGAGAGAGAGAGAGAGAGAGAGAGAGAGAGAGAGAGCATGCGTATGCACATATATCCTAGATATATTGATATAATATATATATATATATATATATATATATATAGAGAGAGAGAGAGAGAGAGAGAGAGAGAGAGAGAGAGAGAGAGAGAGAGAGAGAGAGAGGATTGGAATGAAGCCATTGTCATTGAGGAGGGAGAGGGGGGGGGAGTGAAGTCAGAAGTGTGGAGGAAAGAGAGGTGTTTAACAAAAGTAGATCGTGGAGAAAATAAATTGGGGCGATAATATTTACATTAAGGGACTTGTGTCTACTGTTATTGTGTTAAATTATTCAGCTGACAATTTTCGCGATGTGCTCAAAGCACGCAACACTACCACACTGTTCCCAGTTTCGAGTGTTAGACCTGTCGAATTTCTATGTACTGGGGGAAAAGAAAAACTGCACATACCTCGTTCGTCTCGGTGACTTCATAGCTAAGAACTTGACCGGTTTTGTCACATGATGCTTCACTAGTGTGTCAAAATGTAAGGAAGACGAAGTCAAAATCAAATGCAGTACCTACCTGTTTGTGAGCACCTGATTTCAGCGCCATGAATTCCAGTGTACAGTGTACGGTTATCATTCGGTTAAAAACACGAAGGCTTTTGTTGTTTTCTTTGCTTAAGTTGAAGATTTTTTTTTTTCAGAATAGCATCTTCATTTCTTAATTTGACTGAACGAGTCCAAATTTGACGTAATATTATGCGTGACATGCCTCAACCCCCAAAACAAGCACACAGTACATTTTTTCATACTTTCAAAATCGGTGAAAACACCAAACATGTTTCCTACCACCACTCTGTACAAGATGCTGCATGGCCCAGCAAGATAACCCTTTTGTTAAAAGAATGTTTTCCTTTTCTTTCTTTTTTCCCATCTCTTTCAGTTCACCCTCCCGCTTCTTTTTCTTCTCAAATTCATCCCCCCCACCCCCCCTTTTTAAAATGTGACTACATATTATTTGTAGTCAATATTTAGTAAGAATACTAAAAAATTGTAGGGGTTGGCAGATCAATTGGCTCTTTGGGGCCCGTCTTCGCCCCAAACGGCACCTTTTTGGTAGGGGGGTGGGTAGGCATGCGCGCACGAGCGCGCGCGCTGGTGTTTGTCAGTGCGTTTGTTTGTGTGCGCACATGTGTCGGGGACACTGCAGTTTGCTGTGGTGCGTGATATTGCTGTATATGGTCATTATTATTATGCGCCCTGCTTGGTTTTCGGTGCGTACACTGTACGGGATTTCCTTGCCACAAACTAGCTTTTCTCAGCTCTTGAGGGCGTCGGAGTCGCCACAAGTCCGACACCACACACGTTGAAGATGGTAGGGGAGCGAGTATATATCCAGTGCCATATTGTCCCGGTGCCTTGGGGTCTGTAACCGTGCAATAGTCGGGGAACAAGTGGCCTGAATACGGCTCTTTGGGGCCCGTCTTTGCCCCAAACGACACCTTTTTGAAAGGGGGGTGGGTATGCATTCGCGTAGGCGTGCGCGCAATGGTGTTTGTCAGTGCGTTGGTTTGTGTGCGCGCATGTGGCGTGGATCCTGCAGTTTGCTTTCGTGCATGATATTGCTGTATATTGTCATTATTATTGTGCGCCCTGCTTGATTTTCGGTGCGTACACTGTACGAGATTTCCTTGCCACAAACTAGCTTTCTCAGCTCTTGAGGGCGTCGGAGTCGCCACAAGTCCGGCGCCACACACGTCGAAGATGGTAGGGGAGCGAGTATGCATCCGGCGCAATTTTGTCCCGGTGCCTTGGGGTCTGTAACCGTGCAAATTTCGGGGGACAAGGGGCCTGAATACGGCTCTTTGGGGCCCGGCTTTGCCCCAAACGGCACCTTTTTCTCAAGTGGGTGGGTATGCATGCGCACGCGCGAGCGCGCTAGTGTCTGTCAGTGCGTTTGTTTGTGTGCGCGCATGTGATGGCGACCCTGCAGTTTGCTGTGGTGCATCATATTGCTGTATATTGTCATTATTATTGTGCGCCCTGCTTGGTTTTCAGTGCGTAGAGTGTACGAGATTTCTTTGCCACAAACAAGCTTTCTGAGCTCTTGAGGGCGTCGGTGTCGCCACAAGTCTGGCGCCTCACGCGTCGAAGATGGTAGGGGAGCGAGTATGCATCCAGTGCCAGATTGTCCCGGTGCCTTGGGATCTGTAACCCTGCAAAGGTCAGGGCAGGATGGGCCTGAATACGGCTCTTTGGGGCATGTCTTTGCCCCAAACGGAACCTTTTTGGAAGGGGGGTGGGTATGGATTCGGGAACGCTCGCGCGTGCTGGTGTTTGTCAGTGCGTTTGTTTGTGTGTGCACATGTGGCGGGAACCCTGCAGTTTGCTCTGGTGCATCATATTGCTGTATATTGTCATTATTATTGTGCGCCCTGCTTGGTTTTCGGTGCGTAGAGTGTACGGGATTTCCTTGCCACAAACTAGCTTTCTGAGCTCTTGAGGGCGTCGGTGACGCAACAAGTCCGGCGCCAAACACGTCGAAGATGGTATGTTAGCGAGTATGCTTCCGTTCCCACATTGTCCCGGTGCCATGGGGTCTGTAACCGTGCAAAAGTCGGAGCAGGATGGGCCTGAAAACGGCTCTTTTGGGCCCGTCTTTGTCCCCAAACGGCACCTTTTTCGCAGGGGTGTTGGTATACATGCGCGCACGCACTTGCGCACTGGTGTTTATAAATGCGTTTGTTTGTGTGCGCACATGTGGCAGGGACCCTGCAGTTTGCTGTGGTGCATTATATTGCTGTATATTGTCATTATTATTGTGCGGCCTGCTTGGTTTTCGGTGAGTACACTGTACGAGATTTCCTTGCCACAAACTAGCTTTCTCAGCTCTTGAGGGCGTCGGTGTCGCCACAAGTCCGGCGCCACACACGTCGAAGATGGTAAGGGATCGAGTATGCATCCGGTGCCATATTGTCCCGGTGCCTTGGTGTTTGTAACTGTGCAAAGTCGGGGTAGGACGGGCCTGAAAACGGCTCTTTTGGGCCCGTCTTTGCCCCAAACGGCACCTTTTTGGCAGGGGGGTGGGTATGCATGCGCGCACGCGTGCGCGTGCTAGTGTTTGTGAGTGCGTTTGTTTGAGTGCGCACATGTGGCGGGGCCCCTGGAATATGCTGTGGTGCATCATATTGCTGTATATTGTCATTATTATTGTGCGCCCTCCTTGGTTTTCGGTGCGTACACTGTACCACATTTCCTTGCCACAAACTAGCTTTCTCAGCTCTTGAGGGTGTCGGTGTCGCCAAATGTCCGGCGCCAAACACGTCGAAGATGGTAGGGGAGCGACTATGCATCCGGTGCCATATTGTCCCGGTGCCTTGGGGTCTGTAACCGTGCAAAAGTCAAGGCAGGACGGGCCTGAAAACGGCTCCTTGGGGCCCGTCTTTGCCCCAAATGGAACCTTTTTGGCAAGGCGATGTATATGCATGCTCGCACGCACGCGTGCGCAGGTGTTTGTCAGTGCGTTTGTTTATGTGCGCGAATGTGACGGGAACCGTGCAGTTTGAAGTGAGGCATCATATTACTGTATATTGTCATTATTATTGTGCGACCTGCTTGGTTTTCGGTGCGGACACTATACCAGATTTCCTTGCCACAAACTACCTTTCTCAGCTCTTTTGGGCGTCTGTGTCGCCACAAGTCCGGCGCCACACACGTCGAAGATGGTAGGGGAGCGAGTATATATCCAGTGCCATATTGTCCCGTGCCTTGGGGTCTGTAACCGTGCAAAAGTCGGGGCAGGACGGGCCTGAAAATGGCTCTTTGGGGCATGTCTTTGCCCCAAACGGAACCTTTTTGGAAGGGGGGTGGGTATGGATTCGGGAACGCTCGCATGCGCTGGTGTTTGTCAGTGCGTTTGTTTGTGTGTACGCATGTGGCGGGAACCCTGCAGTTTGCTCTGGTGCATCATATTGCTGTATATTGTCATTATTATTGTGCGCCCTGCTTGGTTTTCGGTGCGTACACTGTACGAGATTTCCTTGCCAGAAACTAGCTTTCTCAGCTCTTGAGGGCGTCGGAGTCGCCACAAGTCCGGCGCCACACACGTCGAAGATGGTATGTTAGCGAGTATGCATCCGGTGCCACATTGTCCCGGTGCCTTGAGGTCTGTAACCGTGCAAAAGTCGGGGCAGGACGGGCCTGAATACGGTTCTTTGGGGCCCGTCTTTGCCCCAAACGGCACCTTTTTGGCAGGGGGTGGGTATGCATGCACGCACGCGCGCGCGCGCGCTGGTGTTTGTCAGGGCGTTTGTTTGTGTGCGCCCATGTGGCGGGAACAGGATAGCCTAGTGGTTAGAACATTCTAACATTAAAATAGAAAATAAAACACAAACATGTGGACTGGATGTAAAAAGCGCAAGAGTGCTTATTCTATTATCCTCAATATAAAAGAATAAATAAAATGATAAATGAACAAAATAAAACACACACACACACACACACACACGCACATACACACAAACACACTATACCTTCCCATAAAACTGGGGAAAAGAAAAAGGGGGGGAGAGGGAAAGAAATCCAAGGACACCAACCAACCTATTGCCTGAGACACAGTGACGCTGCCATTGACGCGCCAAACCCCAAAGGCGTTGGTCACCAATCCTCCCAGCTCCTCAATACGTCTCCTCTCATCCTGAAATTGTCAAACAACAACAACGACAGATTATATACATGTATGTATTTTTGATCCTGTTAAGTCCAACCCCTCCTTTCTAACCAAGCCCTGCTTGGTTTTCAGTGCGTACACTGTACGAGATTTCCTTGCCACAAACTAGCTTTCTCAGCTCTTTGAGGGCGTCGGTGTCACCACAAGTCCGGCGCCACACACGTCGAAGATGGTAAGGGAGCGGGTATGCATCCGGTGCCATATTGACACGTTGCCTTGGGGTCTGTAACCGTGCAAAAGTCGGGGCAGGACGGGCCTGAAAACGGCTCTTTGGGGCCCGTCATTGCCCCAAATGGCACCTTTTTGGCAGGGGGGTGGGTATGCATTTGCGCACGCGCGCGCGCGCTGGTGTTTGTCAGTGCATTCGTTTGTGTGCGCGCATGAGGCGGAGACCCTGCAGTATGCTGTGGGGCATCATATTGCGGTATATTGTCATTACTATTGTGCGCCCTGCTTGGTTTTCGGTGCATACACTGTACCAGATTTCCTTCCCATAAACTAGCTTTCTCAGCTCTTGAGGGCGTCGGTGTCGCCACAAGTCCGGCGCCACACACTTAAAAGATGGTAGTGGAGCGAGTATACATCCGGTGCCATATTGTCCTGGTGCCTTGGGGTCTGTAACCGTGAAAAAGTCGGGAAGGACGGGTCTGAAAACGGCTCTTTGGGGTACGCCTTTGCCCAAAACGGCACCATTTTGGCAGGGGGATCAATCAATCAATCAATCAATCAATCAATCAAATTTTTATTTCCAGATGGTACATTGAGTAAGCAGCGATCTGCTTTTTTCCATCAAGCCATCTATCTAAAGAAAAGAAAAGAAAAAATCAAAACAATAGCAAAAATCAAATCCAAAACAAAACAAAAAACCAACAAAAAACAAAGCAGAAAATCCCTAGCAAACAATAAAGCCAACAAAAGAAAGAAAAGGGGAAAAAGCAAACAAACAAATAAAACAACAACAAACATTTCACCAACATTAATTTGCTAACATGATTTCAACAACTTTAAAATGAACTATGCCTATAAATAATACAAGCAACTACTATAACAACAACCAAAAGAGAAAAAAAAAATTAAAAAAATAAAAATAAAAATAAAAATAAAAAAATATTTTAAAAATCTACTCAAAAGCCATACACACATATGCACATACACCCACACACCCACACACACACCCGTCCACCTACACACACACACACACACACACACATACACACACACACACACACACACACACACACACACACACACACACACACACACACACACACACACACACATACACACGGTTTGCGCTCATCCACTCAGCTCGTATACTCGTAGGTACATGCACACATTTAAAGCCTTTTTAAAAATCATATAGTGTCAAAAAAACAAAACAAAACACACACACACACACACACACACACACACACACACACACACACACACACACACACACACACACACAAAACAGCTTATATCAATTACAATGTAACCAAAAAACATTATTTAAGAGTAAATAATAATAATAATAATAATAATAATAATAATAATAATAATAATAAAAATAATAATAATAATACACACACACACACAAATAAATTTAAAAAAAAAAAGTAAAATAAAAAAAATTCTATAAGCAATTTATGTCAGATTACAATATCTCTATACTTCAATTCATACTTTATATTTTTAAAAGAAGATAAGGAAAAAACAACAAACACAACAATACCTTATAATAATACCCATCGTCACTGAGAGGAAATAACACATACGCTAACTAACATACAATCAAACAAAAGAAAAACAAAAACAAACAAACAAACAAAAAAACACATAAAAACACACCAAAAACAAATAATCAAACCAAAACATCAAAAAACCAATCCACACGGATTATATATTAGAAGGAAGAAAAGAAAAAACAACTAAAGCAACTATACCATAATTATGATAATACCCATCACCACTGAGTGGAATAACATAACAAACATATGGGCATGCACATATTTAAAATTGTTGTTGTTTTTTTTAAAAGTCATATGGTGTCAAACAACTTATATCAGTTACAATGTCACCAACCATTATTTAAGACTTAAAAAAAAAAAGAAAAAAAAAATCAAAAAAAATCCATGAAATGTCAATAAGCAACTTATGTCAGATTACATTATCTCCACACTTCAATTGATACATATATGTTATGAGGAAGAAAAGAAAAGAAAAAACAAAACAAAACAAACAAAAAAAACAAAACGAAAAACAAACGCAACAATACATATGATAATACCAATCTCCACTGAGAGGAAATAACATATACACTAACATACATTCAAACTAACAAAAGAACTAACAAACAAACAAAAGCAACAGAGAACCAAACAAACATAATGAACGAAAAAAAACACCAAACAAAACAAAACGAAAGCAAAAAACAAACAAAAAACAAGCAAACAATCACAACCTCCCAAAAAAACACAAAAAAACCCCCACACACTCAAAAAAGAAAAAATCTGGAGGGGGGTGGGAACGGGTGGGGAGGGGGTATCAAGGAGGAAGGGGGAAAACACAAACAGCAAACAGAAGAATTACAATAATGATTTATGATTATATTCATAAATAAAAAACCCTACACATATGAACAAAAAACAAACAAACAAACAAACAAACATTCAAACAAACAAACAAAAAACAAACAAAACAAAAAAACATACACAACAACAACCAGAACAAAAAAAATAAGGCCTTTCCACTTATCAAAATAATATAAATATAATAGTGCTAATAGTCCCATTAATATAATTAATAAAATAATATTTTTTAAAAATATTTATCCTGAAACCTATTAAACTAGGTAAGTGAAAAAAAAAAAAAAAAAAAATGCATAGAAAAAAAAAATCCAATCTAGTCATCAGATCAGTGGTTTGGTTTTCTCCTTGTGAATTTGCAGAATATACACGTGTTTACATACATCACTTATTCCCTATCCTGTTCAAAATTAATTTATAAAAAAAAAACAACAAAAAACAACAACAACAAAAAAAACAACCCTTTCTCCACCTTTTCCCCTTCCACATACTATTATATAGCAAGCAAAGTGTAGATTTTTCAGTCACAGTGAGCCACACGTGAAAGATTTTTCGGGGTTAGCAGAGAGTATCAATATCTTTAGCCTGTTCTAAGTATGGTTGATTGGATTGATGTGTAGTTCTTAAACATTTTTGCATAAGCCCATTAAGTGATTTTTGAACTGATTTTTGAACTGATTTTTATTTTTGATACATTTTAAATGTTTTGGGAGCTTGTTCCATAAATCACTACCTGAATATAGGAAGCTTGTTTTGTAAAGATTGTTTCTGGGTCTGGGAAATGTTAGTAGATGGTTATGGGTTTGCATGCGCGACGAGTGCGCGAACTGGTGTTTGTCAGTGCGTTTATTTGTGTACACGGCGGGGACCCTGCAGTTTGTTGTGGTGCATCATATTCCTGTATATTGTCATTATCATATTGCGCCCTGCTTGGTTTTCGGTGCGTACACAATACCAGATTTCGATGCCACAAACTAGCTTTCTCAGCTCTTCATGGCGTCGGTGTCGCCACAAATCCGGCGCCACACATGTCAAAGATGGTAGGGGAGCGAGTATGCTTCCAGTGCAATATTGTCCCGGTGCTGTGGGGTCTGTAACCGTGCAAAAGTCGGGGCAGGACGGGCGTGAAAACGGAACTTTGGGGCCCGTCTTTGCCCAAAACAGCACCTTTTTGTCAGGGGGGTGGGTATGCATGAGCGCGCGCGCATGCGCACTGGTGTTTGTCAGTGCGTTTGTTTGTGTGTGCGCATGTGGCGGGTACCCTGCAGTTTGCTGTGGTGCATCATATTGCTGTATGTTGTTATTATTATTGTTCGCCCTGCTTGGTTTTCAGTGCGTACACTATACGAGATTTCCTTGCCACAAACTAGCTTTCTCAGTTCTTCAGGGCGTCGGTGTCGCCACAAGTCCGGCGCCACACACGTCGAAGATGGTAGGGGAGCGAGCATGCATCCGGTGCAATATTATCCCGGTGCAGTAGGGTCTGTAACCGTGCAAAAGTCGGGGCAGGACGGGCCTGTAAACGGCTCTTTGGGGCCAGTCTTTGCCCCAAACGGCGCCTTTTTCGAAAGGGGGTGGGTATGCATGCACGAACGCACGCGATCCCTGGTGTTTGTCAGTGTGTTTGTTAGTGTGCGAGCATGTGGCGGGGACCCTGCAGTTTACTGTGGTGCATCATATTGTTGTATATTGTCATTATTATTGTGCGAACTGCTTGGTTTTCGGCGCGTACACTGTACGAGATTTCCTTGCCACAAACTAGCTTTCTCAGCTCTTGAGGGCGTCGGTGTCCCCACACTCGTCGAAGATGGTAGGGGAGCGAGAATGGATCCGGTGCAATATTGTCCCGGTACCTTGGGGTCTGCAACCGTGCAAAAGTCGGGACAAGACGGGCCTGAATACGGCTCTTTGGGGCCCGGCTTTAACGAAAACGGCACCTTTTTGGCAGGGGGGTGGGTATGCATGCGCGCACGCGCGCGCTGGTGTTTGTCAGTGCGTTTGTTTGTGTGCGCACATGTGGCGGAGAGCCTGCAGTTTCCTGTGGTGCATCATATTGCTGTATATTGTCATTATTATTGTGCGCCCTGCTTGGTTTTCGGTGCGTACACTGTACGAGATTTCCTTGCCACAAACTAGCTTTCTCAGCTCTTCAGGGCGTCGGTCTTGCCACAAGTCCGGCGCCACACACGTCGAAGATGGTAGGGGAGCGAGTATGCATCCGGCGCAATTTTGTCCCGGTGCCTTGGGGTCTGTAACCGTGCAAAAGTCAGGGCAGGACGGGACTGAAAACTGCTCTTTGGGGCCCGTCTTTGCCCCAAACGGCACCTCTTTGGCAGAGGGGTGGGTACGTATGTGCGCAAGCACGCAAGCGCTGGTGTTTGTCAGTGCGTTTGTTTGTGTGTGCATATGTGGTGGGGACTCTGCAGTTTGCTGTGAGGCATTATATTGCTGTATATTGTCATTATTATTGTGCGACCTGCTTGATTTTCGGTGCGGACACTATACCAGATTTCCTTGCCACAAACAAGCTTTCTGAGCTCTTGTGGGCGTCGGTGTCGCCACAAGTCCGGCGCCACACACGTCGAAGATGGTAGGGGAGCGAGTATGCATCCGGTGCAATATTGTCCCGGTGCCTTGGGGTCTGTAACCGTGCAAAAGTCGGGGCAGGACGGGCCTGAAAACGGCTCTTTGGGGCCCGTCTTTGCCCCAAACGGAACCTTTTTGGTAGGGGGGTGGGTATGGATTCGGGAACGCTCGCATGCGCTGGTGTTTGTCAGTGCGTTTGTTTGTGTGTGCGCATGTGGCGGGAACCCTGCAGTTTGCTCTGGTGCATCATATTGCTGTATATTGTCATTATTATTGTGCGCCCTGCTTAGTTTTCGGTGCGTAGAGTGTACGAGATTTCCTTGACACAAACTAGCTTTCTCAGGTCATGTGGGCGTCGGAGTCGCCACAAGTCCGGCGCCACACACGTCGAAGATGGTATGTTAGCGAGTATGCATCCGGTGCCACATTGTCCCGGTGCCTTGAGGTCTGTAACCGTGCAAAAGTCGGGGCAGGACGGGCCTGAATACGGCTCTTTAGGGCCCGTCTTTGCCACAAACGGCACTTTTTTGGCAGGGGGGTGGGTATGCATGCGCGCACGCGTGCGCGCGCTGGTGTTTGTCAGGGCGTTTGTTTGTGTGCGCCCATGTGGCGGGAACAGGATAGCCTAGTGGTTAGAACATTCTAACATTAAAATAGAAAATAAAACACAAACATGGGGACTGGATGTAAAAAAGCACATCGAGTGCTTATTCTATTATCCTCAATATAAAAGAATAAATAAAATGATAAATGAACAAAATAAAACACACACACACACACACACACACACACACACACACACACACACACACACACACACACACAAACAAACTATACCTTCCCATAAAACTGGGGAAAAGAAAAAGGGGGGGAGAGGGAAAGAAATCCAAGGGCACCAACCAACCTATTGCCCGAGACACAGTGACGCTGCCATTGACGCGCCAAACCCCAAAGGCGTTGGTCACCAATCCTCCCAGCTCCTCAATACGTCTCCTCTCATCCTGAAATTGTCAAACAACAACGACAGATTATATACATGTATGTATTTTTGATCCTGTTAAGTCCAACCCCTCCTTTCTAACCAAGCCCTGCTTGGTTTTCAGTGCGTACACTGTACGAGATTTCCTTACCAAAAACTAGCTTTCTCAGCTCTTGAGGGCATCGGTGTCGCCACAAGTCCGGCGCCACACACGTCGAAGATGGTAGGGGAACGAGTATGCACCGGCACCATATTGTCCCGGTGCCTTGGGTCTGTAACCGTGCAAAAGTCGGGGCAGGACGGGCCTGAAAACGGCTCTTTGGGGCCCGGCTTTGCCCCAAACTGCATCTTTTTGGCAGGGGGGTGGGTATGCATGCGCCTTCCTTGCGCGCGCGCTGGTGTTTGTCAGTGCGTTTGTTTGTGTGCGCGCATGTGGCGGAGACCCTGCAGTTTGCTGTGGGGCATCATATTGCTGTATAATGTCATTATTATTGTGCGCCCTGCTTGGTTTTCGGTGCGTACACTGTACGAGATTTCCTTGCCACAAACTAGCTTTCTCAGCTCTTGAGGGCGTCGGTCTTGCCAGAAGTCCGGCGCCACACACGTCGAAGATGGTAAGGGATCGAGAATGCATACGGTGCCATATTGTCCCGGTGCCTTGGGGTCTGTAACCGTGGAAAAGACGGGGCAGGGCGGGCCTGAAAATGGCTCGTTGGTGCCGGCCTTTGCCCGAAACGGCACCGGTTCGGAAGGGGGGTAGTTATGCATGCGCGTACGAACGCGCGTGCTGGTGTTTGTCAGTGCGTTTGTTTGTGTAAGTGCATTTGGCGAGGACCCTACAGTTTACTATGGTGCATCATATTGCTGTATATTGTCATTATTATTGTGCGCCCTGCTTGGTTTTCGGTGCGTACACTGTGCGAGATTTCCTTGCCACAAACTAGCTTTCTTAGCTCTTGAGGGCGTCGGTGTCGACACAAGTCCGGCGCCACACACGTTGAAGATGGTAAGGGAGCGAGTATGCATCCGTTGCCATATTGTCCCGGTGCCTTGGGGTCTGTAACCGTGCAAAAGTCGGGGCAGGTCGGGCCAGAAAACGGCTCTTCTGGGCCCGTCTTGGCCCCAAACGGCACCTTTTTGGCAGGGGGGTGGGTATGCATACGCGCACGTACGCGCGCGCTGGTGTTTGTCAGTGCGTTTGTTTGTGTCCGCGCATGTGTCGGGGACCCTTCACTTTGCTGTGGTGCATCATATTGCTGTATATTGTCATTATTATTGTGCGTCCTGCTTGGTTTTTGGTGCGTACACTATACGAGATTTCCTTGCCACAAACTAGCTTTCTAAGCTTTAGAGGGCGTCGGTGTCGCCACAAGTCCGGTGCCACTCACGTCAAAGATGGCAAGGGAGCCAGTATGCGTCCGGTGCCATATCGTCCCGGTGCCTTGAGGTCTGTAACCGTGCAAAAGTCGGGGCAGGACGGGCCTGAAAACGGCTCTTTCGGGCCCGTTTTTGCCCAATCCGGCACCTTTTTCTCAGGGGGGTGGGTATGCATTTGCGCCCGCACGCACCCGATGGTGTTTGTCAGTGCGTTTGTTTGTGTGTACGCAAGTGGCGGGGACACTTCAGTTTACTGTGGTGTATCATATTGCTGTATACTGTCATTATTATTGTGGCGCCTGCTTGGTTTTCAGTGCGTAGAGTGTACGAGATTTCCTTGCCACAAACTAGCTTTCTAAGCTCTTGAGGGCGTCGGTGTCGCCACAAGTCTGGCGCCTCACATGTCGAAGATGGTAGGGGAGCGAGTATGCATCCAGTGCTATTTTGTCCCGGTGCCTTGGGGTCTGTAACCGTGCAAAAGTCGGGGCAGGATTGGCCTGAAAACGGCTCTTTGGTGACAGCCTTTGCCCCAAACGGCACCTTTTTTGCAGGGTGTTGGGTATGCATACGTGCACGCACGGTAGCGCTGGTGTTTATCAGTGCGTTTGTTTGTGTGTGCATATGTGGCGGGGACCCGTCAGATTGCTGTGGTGCATCATATTGCTGTATTTTGTCATTATTTTTGTGCGCCCTGCTTGGTTTTCGTCGTGTACACTATACCAGATTTCCTTGCCACAAACTAGCTTTCTCAGCTCTTAAGGGCGTCGGTGTCGCCACAAGTCCGGCGCCACTCACGTCGAAGATGGTAAGGGAGCAAGTATGCATCCGGTGCCATATTGTCACGGTGCCTTGCGGTCTGTAACCGTGCAAAAGTCGGGCAGGACGGGCCTGAAAATGGCTCTTTGGGGCCTGTCTTTGCCCCAAACGGCACCTTTTTAACAGTGGGGTGGGTATGCATGCACGCACGTACGCGCGCGCTGGTGTTTGTCAGTGCGTTTGTTTGTGTCCGCGCATGTGTCGGGGACCCTGCAGTATGCTGTGGTGCATCATATTGCTGTATATTGTCATTATTATTGTGCGCCCTGCTTGGTTTTCGGTGCGTACACTGTACGAGATTTCCTTGCCACAAACTAGCTTTCTCAGCTCTTAAGGGCGTCGGTGTCGACACAAGTCCGGCGCCGCTCACGTCGAAGATGGTAAGGGAGCAAGTATGCATCCGGTGCCATATTGTCACGGTGCCTTGCGGTCTGTAACCGTGCAAAAGTCGGGGCAGGACGGGCCTGAAAATGGCTCTTTGGGGCCTGTCTTTGCCCCAAACGGCACCTTTTTTCCAGGGGGTGGGTATGCATTTGCACCCGCGCGCGCGCGCTGGTGTTTGTCAGTGCGTTTGTTTGTGTGTACGCATGTGGTGAAGACCCTGCACTTTGCTGTGGTGCATCATATTGCTGTATATTGTCATTAGTATTGTGTGCCCTGCTTGGTTTTCGGTGCGGACACTATACCAGATTTCCTTGCCACAAACTAGCTTTCTTCTCTCTTGAGGGCGTCGGTGTCGCCACAAGTCCGGCGCCACAGACGTGATAGATGGTAGGGGAGCGAGTATGCATCCGGTGCCATATTGTCCCGGTGCCTTTGGGTCTGTATTCGTGCAAAAGTCGGGGTAGGATGCGCCTGAAAACGGCTCTTTGGTGCACGTCTTTGCCCAAAACGGCACCTTTTTGGCAGGGGGGTGGGTATGCATGCGCGCACGCGCACGCGCGCGCTGGTGTTTGTCAGTGCGTTTGTTTGTGTGCGTGCATGTGGCGGGACCCTGCAGTTCGCTGTGGTGCATCATATTGCTGTATATTGACATTATCATTGTCCACACCCTCTTGGTTTTCGGTGCATAAACTATACGAGATATTACTGGCACATGCTAGCTTTCTCAGCTCTTGAGTGCGTCGGTGTCGCCACAAGTTCGGCGCTTAACTTAGGCTATAGTGGCACGAGATGCATGTATGTACAAGTCACCGAAACACAACACAACACAACACACCAACGTCACACACGGAAGTCATAGTGTGTAACTTAGGCTATAGTGGCATAAGATGCATGTATGTACATGAACTAGATGAAGGAGGAGGAAGGAGGAGAAAGGAGGAGAAGGTGAAGAAGGATGAAGAAGAGGAGAAAAAGGAGGAGGGGGTGGAGGAGAAAGAGGTGGAGGAGGAGGAGGAGGTTGAGGAGGAAGAGGAGGTGGTGGAGGAGGAGGAGAGAAAGAGGTGGAGGAGGAGGAGGAGGAAGAGGTGGAGGAGGAGGAGGAGGTGGGGGAGGAGGAGGTGGTGGAGGGGGAGGAGGAGAAAGAGGTGGAGGAGGAGGTGGGGGAGGAGGAGGAGGAGGAAGAGGAGGAGGTGGAGGAGAAGGAGGAGGTGGTGGAGATGGAGGAAGAGGAGAAGGAGGAGTAGGAGGAGGAGGAGAAGAAGGAGGAGGAGGAGGAGGTGGAGAAGGAGGAGGAGGAGGAGGAGGTGGTGGAGGTGGAGGAGGAGAAGGAGGAGAAGGAGAAAGAGGAGGAGGAGAAGGAGGTGGAGAAGGAGGAGGAGGAGGAGGAGGAGAAGAGGGAGGAGGAGGAGGTGGGGGAAGAGGAGGAGGAGGAGGTGGGGGAGGAGGAGGAGGAGGTGGGGGAAGAGGAGGAGGAGAAGAAGGAGAAGGAGGTGGTGGAGGAGGAGAAGGAGGAGGTGGTGGAGGAGAAGG
>JASPKP010000258.1:7500-10000 GCA_030674155.1 Stramonita haemastoma
TCTCTGTCTCTCTGTCTCTGTCTCTGTCTGTCTGTCTGTCTGTCTGTCTGTCTGTCTGTCTGTCTGTCTGTCTGTCTGTCTGTCTGTCTGTCTGTCTGTCTCTCTCTCTCTCTCTCTCTCTCTCTCTCTCTCTCTCTCTCTCTCTCTCTCTCTCTCTCTGTTGTACTGTTGCATTTCTCTTACCTTATTATAATTATGTAGTGTACTTATTTCTGTATGTAGTTTGGTACTGCGTATAGTTTTATTGTTTAATATCTTTTATTTTGATGTTATCCCTGAAAAGGGCGGGGACTGGATGTAAAAAAGCACATGTGTGCTTATCTATTATCCTCGAATAAAAGAATTTGCCTAGCCTTGCCTTGCCTTGCCTTGCCTTGCCTTGCCTTGCCTTGCCTTACCTTGCCTTGTCTCTCTCTCTCTCTCTCTCTCTCTCTCTCTCTCTCTCTCTCTCTCTCTCTCTCTCTCTCTCTCTCTCTCTCTCTCTCTCTCTCTCTCTTTCTCTCTCTCCATGAAAGGTTCACCACCTATAGCAATGGGATTCTGCTATAGGAATCCAGCAGAAAGAAAAAAATGGATAGACAAGTTTGATGCAATGATGAACGTAGTCCTATTAGAATCCAGGGAAGTGATACTACTAGGTGATTTTAACATCGATGTAACAAAAGTAAATAATGCATGGACGCAAATTACTAATTCATTCAACCTTCACCACCTAGTTAGTTTACCTACAAGAGTTACGCCAAATTCAAGCACTATAATTGACCACATTTACGTATCAAATCCTAAAAACATCATAGAAACATGTGTCCCTGTCTATAACTGCAGCGATCACTACCCTGTCTGTACTACTTGGTCTAAAAAAGGAACAAAAATTCCCAAACCTGGCCATAAAACCTTAACATATCGTTCCTTTGCTAAATTCAATGAACAGCTTTTCCTTCTCGAACTAAGTAACTCTATGCTCTCAGAAACATTCAACTTTACTGATCCAGACTTGGCTATCGATTTTTGGATAAAAACTTTCACTGAAATTTACAATAAACATGCTCCACTAAAAACCAGAAGGGTCAAACATGCCCCCAAACCGCCTTGGCTTACAAAAGAACTAGAAGAGGCATGCTATCTTAGAGATCTCTTAAAAACACATAAATATCATGAAGAGTCAAAAAGATTACGAAATGCCATAAACTCCCAGAAACGTCAAGAAAAAAAGAAATATTTCCAAGATTTACTATCTTCAAAACAAAACTCAAAAATTATTTGGAAGGCCATAAATCAAATAACGAACAAACAATCATCTTCCAAATCAAATGTAATCAAAGATGTTACTGCTGAACAACTCAACAATCACTTCATAAACGTTTCTACTAACGTTGTTAGCAATGATGATTCAAAATCCAATAACCTAAACACACTAAGACAATACTGCCAAGAAAAGCATAATCCTTCAAAACTCCACATACCATTTATTTCTATTTTTGAAGTCTATAGTTATCTGATTCACCTCAAACAATCCAGGACAAGAGGCCTCGATGGAATAGACAGCAGAATTCTAAAACTGTCAGCTCCAGTTATCACTGAGACTCTAACATATATATCTAACCAATGTTTTGATAAAAACTATTTCCCCAATGCCTTCAAAACTGCTAAAGTGATCCCCATCTACAAATCTGGTGACACTTCAGATCCTTCAAACTATAGGCCAATCTCCATTATATCCCTCCTTTCAAAACCCTGGAAAAACATATAAATAAACACTTAGTCCATCATATAGACACTAACAACCTACTTCACCCTAACCAATCAGGATTCAGACAAAATCACTCGTGTCATACTGCACTGACTAGTCTCATAGACAATTGGCTATCAAACATTAATGAAAGTAAATTTTGTGGAGTATTATTTGTAGATTTCAAAAAAGCATTTGATACAATTGACCACACACTTCTCATCAGAAAGCTAGACCTGTATAATCTATCATCAAATAGTCTAAAACTACTTGCTTCTTATCTTAAAAACAGACAACAGTGTGTCTCAACAACTACATCTCCACATCCAATCTAAAACCTATTCACTATGGAGTACCACAGGGATAAATAATAGGACCGATTCTCTTTTCATTATACATAAATGACCTTCCTCTACATATCAAATCCAAATGTGAACTATTTGCTGATGACACAACCATACATACGAGCCATAACGACATTGACTCTCTTGCAACCACATTACAACAAAGCTGTAATGATCTTGTCAAATGGACAGAACTGAACCACATGTCTATTCACCCCCAAAAAACAAAATGCATGCTGATCACCACCAGACAAAAGCGACAAAATTTACCCCATAATCAGTTTCCAATCCACATAAGAAAAGAAGCAATCGAACAAACCTCTCATCACAAAGTTCTAGGAATAACAATCGATGAAAACCTCAGCTGGTTCTACCACATATCTCATCTATGCAAATACTTGTCCCAAAGAGTATACCAGTTGACTAA
>JASPKP010000258.1:15000-20000 GCA_030674155.1 Stramonita haemastoma
GAAGAAGCAAATTGTTTGAAATTGAACCAAGTTTGATGCAAAAGTGCATAGGGTTTGTTCGTTCACACACAGACTCACACACAAACAGACACACAGACAGACTCACAGACACTGAGATATACACACCATCTCTCTGTCTGTCCGTCTGTATCTCTGACTGTCTGTCTATCTGTCTATTTGTCTGTCTGTCTGTCTCTGTGTTTATCTGTCATATCTGTCTTTCTGTTTGTTTGTCTGTTTGTCTATCTACCTGTCTCTGTGTTTATCTGTCTTATGTCGGTCTTTCTATTTGTTTGTCTGTTTGTCTATCTACCTATCTCTCTTTTACTATCTCTCTCTCTCTCCTCTCTCTCTCTCTCTCTCTCTATCTATCTATCTATCTATCTATCTATCTATCTATCTATCTATCTATCTATCTATCTATCTACTATCTATTTTTCTATTTTTCTTTCTATCTATCTATCTATCTATCTATCTATCTATCTATCTATCTATCTATCTATCTATCTATCTATCTATCTATCTATCTATCTATCTATCTATCTATCTTCTATCTATCTATCTTCTATCTATCTATCTATCTATCTATCTATCTATCTATCTATCTATCTATCTATCTCTCTCTCTCTCTGTATCTATCTATCTATCTATCTATCTATCTATCTATCTATCTATCTATCTATCTATCTATCTATCTATCTATCTATCTATCTATCTATCTATCTATCTATCTATCTATCTATCTATCTCACTATCCTAAGTTGCTGTAAATTCCTTAACGTGCATTAAATGTATCCAAAACGCAGCAGCACCTTAGCATACTTGATTACCAGTCCAGAACGTATCTGGTTTTTTTTGCTGTGCGCTTTATTTCTCAGCTGATTTGAGTTGTTTTTCATCTTACTTGTTTAATAATCTCGACTCAATGGAATTTTCAAATGTCTGTATTGTTTGCTTTGTCACATATCTTTTTTTCTTTAAATCGCTGAATCACGTAGAGAAGATTGTCATGCTATCTATTTATTTGTGTAATGATTTTTGTTTAGTTATTTACCTGTTTTATTATTTTACCTCGTCTTACTTTCTTTCCTTCTTCGGATAGACCCAAACACCACCAACAACATCAACAACAACAACAACAACAAAGAACCCTGAGTAATGATAAAGCCGGGATCATGAAAATAGACAAATGATGTCATCTTGTTTGGGTGTCAGTGGCTTTTCTTGTTTCTTTTGCTTTATTGGCAGAGAAAATGGCAGTCTTTGCACACACACACGCACACATGAATAAAATCATATGGGCTTTCTTCATTCTTGTCCAGTGTTACAATCTCCGTGGGGGTTTTAATACATCGTGAAGTAGGGATGAGAGAGAGTGGGTGGGTGGGCGGGAGTGGGAGGGCTTTAGTATTTGTTTCTGTGGAGTATTTTATTTCGAGAAGATCAAAAGACGCGTAGGCAATTTTCGTGATGGGGAAGGTATTAGACTAGTATTATCGTGTTTTTTTTTTTAGTGTGTGTTGTTGTCGTTATAATTACATTTCATTATTGTCATCTTTATGAAGTCGTCCTGATTCTCTCCGGTTTTTTTTCCCTTAGATTTGTTGTTGACATCATTGTGTGTGTGTGTGTGTGTGTGTGTGTGTGTGTGTGTGTGTGTGTGTGTGTGTGTGTGTGTGTGTGTGTGTGTGTGTGTGATGTGTTGTGTGTGTGTGTGTGTGTGTGTGTGTCCATGTCTGTTGTTGTTTTGTCAGTATGTTGTTCTCATGAATTTTATTATTTTAATCTTTTGCGTTGTCCTGGTTGTTCCTTTGTCTCTCTGGCTTTGTGGACATCTGTGTCTGACTGTCTGTCTGTCTGTCTGTCTGTCTGTCTGTCTGTCTGTCTGTCTGTCTGTCTGTCTTCTTCTTCTTCTTCTTAATTCTTCTTCTTCTTCTTCTTCTTCTTCTTCTTCTTCTTCTTCTTCTTCTTCTTCTTCTTCTTAATTCTTCTTCTTTTTCTTCTTCTTCTTCTTCTTCTTCTTCTTCTTCTTCTTCTTCTTCTTCTTCTTCTTCTTCTTAATTCTTCTTCTTCTTCGCAATTCTTCTTCTTCTTCGCAATTCTTCTTCTTCGCAACATTCTTCTTCTTCTTCGCAATTCTACTTCTTCGTCGTCTAACGCTCAGACAGCAACTATCATTATCTGTCATATAAACAAAATTATGTTGTGCTGGTTACGGCTAAACGTTTGACAAAGCAGGCCCAGCACATCCGACTTCGACGTACAAAAGAATTGTCATCTTGTAAAGTCTTTCTGGCAAGAAAAGGGAAAGAGAATGATACAACCAAGAAGGCGAAAAAATAGTCAAGAAGGTGGTGACATGACAGCAAGGAGAGGAACAAGGCAGAAGCAAAGAGAAGAATAGAAAAAAAAGGAGGATTCTTAGCCCAAAATGTCCCCAAAGTGGGGGATGTTATATTTTATACTGACAGAGCCCCTGTCATGCCCGACATGGAAAAAAAACCCACGAGAAATGAATATTGATCCATCTCGTAAATAAGAAATGTTAATACAGAGTTGTGGTTAAAAGGATACACTGTTTATTAAAACAAAAAAAAAAGAATAAAGGAAAAAAGCCCCACCATACCTACCTCTTTCCAAAAGCTGGAACTTCACATCTTCGTGGTGAAACCAGGCTTTGTTGAGAGACCGGACTATCGGTGTAGCCTATGTATTTGCTCAGAGATATTTCAGTGGGAAAGGGAAAGAAACCCAACTTGGTTCCTGAGTCAATATGTACTCTGTCTGGTGGAGGCTGTGATTCACTCAGAGATAGGTACCAACTCCTTATATTTTATTTTGGTCAGCGTTCTACGCCCACTACTACAGTAGTGCTTTTTATTGATTGAAGAAAAACAGTTTTATTTGTAAAAAGGGAAAAAAGCCACGTTACGTGCTTTAACATCCTATGTAAAATCTACAGGGGTTTTGGATGTGTGGCAAGATGCTACGTGTTGTGTTCCCACACACACCAGACTTTGGTTTAACATTTTTTTTTTATCCGGAGTAATAATGGGAGAATGGAGTGTGATCCACACGTAACTCCGAGGGCAAAGAATCATCTAAGATAGACAACTCATTGGCGATTCGTACATGTCTGCGATCTCAGTTATCGTGTAGGCCTGTTTACAAAAAAAACAAAAAACAAAAAGAAACCGCGGTTGTGTAACTGTTGGTGGGATTACTGAGGGGGATGGGATATAGCCTAGTGGCTAGAACATTGCGCTGGCAATCTGACGACCCAGGTTTGAATCCGGTTCAAGGAGATATTTGCCCTGGAGTTAGCATCCGTTTACACTCCACTCCCACTAAAAGTCCTTCGGATGAGACTATAAACCGAGGCCCCGTGATCGAACGCATGCAGATCTTGTGCACACGTAAAATCTTGTTCCGCTTTTTGAAAGAGTAGGCTATTTGTTGTGTGGGAACAGATGACAAAATTGACAAAACTGCAAACACACGGGGACTGGATGTAAAAAAAACACATGAGTGTTTACTCCATTATCCGCTATGCTAAAGAATAAATAAGTGAATGAATAAATAAATGAATCAATAAATAAATAAATAGATAAATCAATACATAAATGACTACATAGATGAATAACCAACACATAAATACATTACTGTTGTGTTCACCAAACATTTTAACCCGCCAGACAACTGTCCAACATATGAGACACCATCACCGACACCCCATTGCAGTTGCAAACAGAATTGTCTTAAAAAACAACAACAGGAAAGTACTCAACTTAGGTCATTGCCAATAAGCTCTTAACTCTTTTCCAGACGAACTTGTTTTCCAAGTATTAGAGATCGACAAGGGAGGTTATCTTATCCGCGCACAGCATGCTCTATATAGATCTGTCTCTTGGTGCTGTAACCCGCCTACAGTTTGAAATGCCGGTTTTGCTGAAATTGTTGTTGTTGTTTGTTGTTGTTGTTGTTGTTGTTGTTGTTGTTCTTCTTCTTCTTCTTCTTCTTCTTCTTCTTCTTCTTCTTCTTCTTCTTCTTCTTCTTCTTCTTCTTCGTCGTCGTCTTCTTCTTCTTCTTCTTCACAATTCTTCTTCTTCTTCTTCTTCACAATTCTTCTTCTTCTTCTTCTTCACAATTCTTCTTCTTCTTCTTCACAATTCTTCTTCTTCTTCTTCTTCTTCGTAATTCTTCGCAATTCTTCTTCGCAATTCTTCTTCCTCTACTTCTACTTCTTTTTCTTGTGATGATATTTGCACCCCAGCGGAGATTTTTGATCTAGGGAATGGTTAAAATTTCCCCCTATTCTGAATAGCTTGTTCATGTTAAGCACCACCTACATCTAGGGTGACGTACTCCTGTTGTGCTTAATCATTCCTAGTTTCTCGCTATTCTGTGTAACGTTGTCAGTTTTCCTGTTGCCGCAAACACAGTGTTAGCAGAAGGTCGTTACTGCGATTGCATCACAGTTGGGCGGAGTCTTCTTTATTGAACTCTCACAAAGCAACTATTCATACCAGCCAAAAAATAGGGGGGGGGGAGGGGGGGGGAAATAGTTGAGTGGTCAGAGCACTCCCTTTCCCCAGTCTAGATTAAGCAGCATTGAGCGTGGTTACCTATTGGATGGGTGACCCTTAGCGCGCCTTGGCTTCAGTACCCTCCCCCCGCCCCCGCCCCCCAGTTCACCCAGCTGTAAATGAGTACCTGCCCTCTTTAGGGTCAGGGAAGGTAAAGCAGAGAGAGAGAGAGAGAGAGAGAGAGAGAGAGAGAGAGAGAGAGAGTGAGTAGATGGGCGCTGCCCTAAATATGCTGGCCCCTAGAGAAGCTTAGGTCTCTGATGCCTCGCTCCCCTAGGCCCTACGACCACATGGGTTATGGGACACCTTCACCTTTTACAATATGAGAAACATGTGTTGCCTGCTGTTTAGCGCCTGATAAGTCAGGTTCAGTGCATCCAACTTCAGGGTGGGAGAGAGAGAACAACAGGAGAA
>JASPKP010000258.1:25000-32500 GCA_030674155.1 Stramonita haemastoma
CCCACTTGTTTTGTGGGTGACAGACAATGATTATTGCATTAGGACGTCTGGAGTCTGAAAGCTTTGCTTGCCAATCTAACAATACAGGCCTGTCAGAAGGAGAAAGCAGCTTGAAGTGTGATTGTGTAATAAGAGTTATAGAAATCACAGCTGTCAGTTTCCACCCCCCACTTTCAGCTCCTCTCAGCTGCTAATTATCCCGTCCCCTCCCATCCCAGGCAAGGTGGGGATCACCTGGTGCTAATTATAGCAGGAACTGACCACACATGGACTAGGTATTCTCTATGTATTATTTATTTATTTGATTTATTCTTTGATATCGAGGATAATGGAATAAGCACTCATATGCTTTTTTCATCCAATCCCTGCGTGTATGCAGTATTGTAAATGTCATCCATTCCCACCAGCACACAATGGCCTACTCTCACGAAAAGCGGAACAGGGTTTTACGTGAGCACAAGATGTTTTGTGTGCGTTCGCACACGGGGCTTCGGTTTATGGTCTCATCCGAAAGACTTTTGAAGAGAGTGGAGTCAGCACTAAAGAAAGGAAGGAGTGCGCTAAATTTAGCACTCTTGACTGAGTGATGCTGGATTTGCTCACTGTGAAATGCGAGAGTCTTCCTCAATTGTCAAGAACAATGGTGATGACAATGACAACCATGATAATGATAACGATGACAGTGATGATAAAGATGAGAATAATGATGATGATGACAAGGATAACAACGATGATGAAAATGATAACAATGATGCTAAAAATGAGATTCATGATCACAATGATTTTTTTTAAAAATCACACTTAGGTCAAGGCTGTGTTGGAGATTGCAAGAAACTCAACAATAACTTCGTTCATAAGATGAGAGATCGCGGCATCATACACCACGCTCCAGAAATACTCGCTGCATTCGTTGTTGTCAAGCGCTTACGGCAACACTCTCAAAACTGCATCCATAAAGCGAGTGATCCCAGATTGTGTTTAGTCTCTGTTATCCTTCTCAGCAGACAGCAAATGAATCCTTAGACAGATGCTAGTGGGAGGGCGTAGAATGCTTCTGGGCAAAGATATGGAGCCTCCAACCGACCTTCTTCTAGCTTGTTGGCTTAACTATTGCAAACTATTGCGCCACAGTGACTGGCTTTCTGTCAGTGCTTGAGTATGTATTGACAGTGGTGCCCACACACGGTCTGTCCGCGGGGACCAGGGGACAGGTGAAGGTGAAGGAAAGAGAGTATTGACTGCTTGGTTGGTTTGTTCAGCAAACGCCCCATGGTTGTGGAAGTTTTCTTTCTTTTTTTTTATTTTTAAGGATCTCTTATATAGCAAGCACACCCGAGAAGATCAATATAACATGTTTGTAGATGCCTCTTGTTTTAACCACATTTCGAAAGGTAAAATATAGAGTGTGCCTTAAAAACTGCAAAAAACCAAAATGGGCTTTAGCTGCTCTATAATTATTTTACCCGTCTAAAGTTTGGTTAAAACAAGAGGCATTTGCAAAACTGCTATGTGAAATGATTATATTGGTATCAGTACATTAGACTCTTGATGATGGTGATAAAAATGGTAGTGATAATGAGGATGATGATGATGATGATGACACCAACGATGATAGTGACCATGATGAAGATGATGATAATGGTAGAGATGCCCAATGATTTATATAAAAAAAAATCTATTTCTTAAAAAAAAAAGTTTATCACTAATCTCGATTCTTGGCCTCAAAATGGAAAAAAACCAACCAAACCCATCAAAAGTCTAACAATTAATTTTGACTGGGACTACGTTTGACCTAATAAGGAGTTCTGGGGGGGGGAGGTAAAGGACATTTGACACAGCGTGACACAGCACAGTTCCCTATCCCCTATCTGCAACATGCGTCATTAAACACTTACTAAAATAGGTATCTAGGTCACTGCATGTCATCTTTTCTAGGTCACCATCAACCCTAAACAATTATTTGATAGCTAGGAGGAACGGGGGTTGTGGAATGGGGGTGGGGGTGGAAAGGGGATGGCACAAGTGGGGTGGGGAGGGAAAAACCACAGCTAGCCCACTTAGGTCTAATCTGATCCTTCCTTTCCACTGTTATCATCAGATCAGAAATACACCACAGCACACAGTGGCCCTGACCTACCTATAGGCACATAACTACTTGACTGGAGAGTACCCCGGACGTTGTTGTTGATCGTTGATGTTGTTGTCGCTGTTGTTGTTGTTGTTGCTATTTTAAAAAAAATTATCTGATATTTTTAAAAAATTTCATTTTATACCACTCTGTCACAGCAAATTTCTTTGTGTGAAATTCGGGCTGCTCTCACCCGGGGGAGAGCGCGGTGCTACAAGTGCAGCGCCTACCCATTATTTTTTTGGTCATTTTCTTGTCTGTAACTGTATTTGTTTTCCTATCAGAGTGGCTGTTTTCTACTGAATTTTGCCAGGGGACAAACCTCTTGTTGCCCTGGCTTTTTTAACGTGCGCTGAATAATGATGTGTAACACACGGTTTACACTCGGTTTATTGTCTCATCCAAAAGACTAACACCCAGACCACCACTCATGGTCTAATGGATTGGGGGGGGGGGGGGGGGGGGGGGGAAGGGGGGTAATAGTTTGGGGCCCAAACGGGATTCAAACCACCGCACACACCGACCCGGACTTTTCGCTTTTTAGGCAGGCGCGTTACCTCTAGACCACCGATCCACTGATGATAATGACATCCAAAGTGGGAGGTCTCCCAGAATAGACACTCAGGTGTTCAGAGCGGTATCGCTCTCTTGATCTGACAAACAACTGAGAGTGTAGTTTTCCAGTCTCCGCTGAGATAGGTATCATCTCCGCAAAAGGGTTTTTTTTATCTCTGAGGGTGGGATCATTGTTGGTACTGATTTCACTCCCTAGAGAAGAACAAGTCATGTTTCTAAGACTCTGCACTAGGCACAACAGACTAAATCACCACCATGTTCACAAAGCTGAAACTCGTTCCTTCTCCTCTGTGTACCTGTGGTAAAGAAAATCAGACTGGCCAGCACATCCTTCAAAAGTACATGCTATACAGCGACCTGAGGAAGATTGTGTGGCTGACGGAGATAACCTGCAAATAGAGATGTACGGCCCATGAGAGGAGCTGGACAGGACATGTACATTCCATTTTTATTCCAAGAAACATCTGGCAGTGTAAAGCGAAGGAGTGAAGAACGAGATTTCCCAGTGGAAGTCCTTTGGATGATAAATAATTACAAACTGAGGTCCAGTATGACTGTGTAAAAGAAGAACAGAACATCTTTTGCACACACACACACACACACACACACACACACACACACACACACACACACACACACACACACACACTTACACACACACACTTACACACACACACAGACACACACACACCACACACACACACACACACACACACACACACACACACACACACACACACACACGTGAAAACCCCCATTTTCTTATTGCAGGAGGTTAGACAGGCTGATGCCGGTGTAGGGATAGATGGGCAGAACATACCCAGCATGCACCCTGCTACTTGGGGAGGAATGGACTCCGAACCAGCACGTTTCACTTGGCCCTAGATACTACTCTGCCTGATAAAAATATCAGCGCAGTGCTGTAATAACTCCTTAAGAAGTTAAGGCAGAAGTCAAGTCAAGTCAAACCATGTTCTCTGTCCTTGAAACTCAGTGACATTGAATACAGATATGGCTTTTTACCACAGTATATCAAAAGTGAGGGCGGGATAGCTAAGTGGTCAGAGCACTCACTTTCCCGAGGCAAAGTTAAGCAGCATCGAGCGTGGTTACCAGGAAAGGTAAAGCAGCGAGAGAGAGGAGATGGGCGCCGCCCTCAATATGCTGGCCCCTAGAAAAGCTGAGGTCTCTGATGCCTCGCTCCCCTACGACCACCTAGGTTATGGGACACCTTTACCTTTTTTTTAATCTAAAGTACCTGTTTTGTTATACACCGGTGTGTTTGCTTGCCTTTTATGTGCCTTTGTTCGTGATGGATCTATCACTGCGAGGAGTGGAGGAAGCTGGTTGCAAAATCTTCAGTGGTGCTTGCTCCAACAGTCCAACAAGACCAGGGATAGGTGAAGATGAAAGTGATTGATGATGGGAAAAAGGAATATTAAAAAGGTTCAAGATATGAATTTTGCCCAATTCAGTATGAGTCTACCACCCCTTTGCATTCATTCCCACCGGGTTTTTTTTCTAGAAAACTGTTTTGAAGTATTCAAAACTTTCTATACAGTATAGAAAACCTGTCTTTTTAAACACATGTGATTCCATAGAAAAAGTACAGCGCCATCACTGTCGGAAGGGCTGTAGCCGCACGCTGTGAATGTGTCTTATTACAAGGGAAAAGCTTGTTGTGTAACAGAAGTGCCCTCAGGCCCAATTCAAAACGGGGTCAGGTTATGGCAGGTAATGACCGGATTGAACACGTGGAGACAGTTTCCTGCCCGTGGGAAATGTCTAGAATAACACTAACTGGATATAGGTAACGCAGCCGTGCATAAAACAGACGTATGACTTTTTCTACGTTAAGACTTTTTATTTCGTTTTGCATCTTGTTGGGACTGATTCCACTACTTCTTTTACTAGACCTTAAGCCTTTTCGGGTTAGGCGATAATCGAAGCCCCTTGCGCAATATGCATGTTACGCACGTGAAACAACCCACGGAGAAAGGAGTTGTCTCAAGGAAACTTCTGTTAGGATATAGCCACTTTGATATGTATACAAATGCAGACAGGATAAAGGAAAATAGAAAGGGTGGCGCTGCACCACACACACTGACCCCCCACCACATATACACACGCACACATACACTCCCCACTCCGCCCCCACCCCCTACCCACACACACACTGACCTCCCCCCTCCACACACCCCACACTGACACCCCCTTCCCCTCCCCTCCCCCCTCCCACTTTTTTCAGGATCCATGAATGGCAGCAGGTCAGAGGGATGTTATCTGAGCGTAAATCGGCCCACTGAAAGACTAGTAAGGTAAAAGGTAAAGGTGTCCCATAACCTAAGAGGTCGTAGAGGAACAAAGCATCAGAGACCCCAGCTTCTCTAGGGGCCAGCTATATTGAGGGCAGCGCCCATTTCCTCTCCCGCGCTCGCTGTTGTATCTTCCCTGACCCTAAAGAGGCCAGGTACCCATTGACAGCTGGGTGAACTGGGGGTGGGGTGTGTGTGTGTGGGGGGGGGGAGGGACTGTACTGAAGCCAAGGCGGGCAAACGGTCACCCATCTAAGTGGTAACCACGCGGGCTCGACGCTGCTAATAGCTTAACTTGACTTGGAGAAAGCGAGCTGCTCTGACCACTTAGCTACCCCGCCTCTGTAAAAGAAAGACAGACTAGGCCTATCGCTGACAAAACGGGGCAGAAAAAGAGAGAGGGGAGGCCTTTTCTCTACAGGGCAGTTAAGGGTCACGAACGATGCTTATCTCCCCTGAAGGGGCCTCAGGGGACGGAAACTTAATGTTGGCCAGTAAGAGATACAAGCTGATGGCGATAATGACAGTTTCTACCACCCCCCTTACCCCACTCTCCCCCCCCCCATGTCCCGGTTGTTTTCCTTTTTTTTTTAGCCACTGCCCATGAACTTTTGCTGGTTTATTGGTTATGCGACTTGTTTCTAGCTGCCTGTGTTTGGATGCTAATAAATAAATAAAATTTAAAAAAACATCAAAACACACGAAGCTAGAAACAAGTCGAAAAGAAGAAATAAATGAATAAATAAATAAATGAAGAAATACAGAAAGAAAATAAATAAAAATATTAATTTATTTCTTCTTTTATTATATAGAGGATAATGCAATAAGCACTCGTGTGTTGTTGTTTTTTTGTTTTTTTTTTACATCCAGCCCCCGTGTGTATGCAGTTTTGTAAATTCTGCTCAAGTGTGTGTGTGTGTGTGTGTGTGTGTGTGTGTGTGTGTGTGTGTGTGTGTGTGTGTGTGTGTGTGTGTGTTGGGGGAGGGTGGGTTAGTTAGTGGGGTGGGGGTGGGGGACTGGAGGGAGTGTCAGTGTGTGTGTGTTAGTTCTTCAGTTTAACGTCCTTCCACTTAATAGTGATAATATGCGCGTGTATCTGTGTATGTATGGTCGTATGTGTCTTTGTACGCACGTGTGTATAAGTGAGATCATGCACGCGCACAAGAGTCTCTGTGTGTTTATGTGTGTGCGCGCGTGTGTGTGTATGTGCATGCGTTCGTGCGTGTGTTTGTATGGGTGTGTGATACAGAGAGAGAGAGAGAGAGAGAGAGAGAGAGAGAGAGAGAGAGAGAGAGAGAGAGAGAGAGAGAGAGAGAGAGACAGACAGACAGACAGACAGACAGACAGACAGACAGACACACACACACACACACACACACACACACACACAGACAGACAGACACACAGACACACAGACACACAGACAGAGACAGACAGCCAGCCAGCCAGCCAGCCAGCAGACAGACAGACACCAAACCAGCCAGCCAGCCAGCCAGCCAGCCAAGCAACCAAACAAACACCAAAAAACGCACAATAAACACAGACATGCAGACAGACAGGATTATATACAGAGACAGGCACAGAAAATCCCTTGTCTCGAAGAGCGCATCGAGCAGACGATGACGAAATCCCAGATAATGACATCATGATTTAGTGACGATCCGTCATGCTGTGGGCGTATCGTAAAAAGGTTTTGCCGAGCAGCAATAAATGTCTGCTGGCCACCGAGACACTGCAGCACCGTTATCACCATTAGAGAATTAGTCCCTTGCACAGCATTTTTTTCCCTTCCCAGATAATCTGACGTTTTTATCATTGCTGTTGTTTTTGTTGTTGTTGTTGGTGGGGTGTTGGTGGTGATGGTGGTGGTGGTGTTGTTGTTGGTGGTGGTGGTGGTGTGTGTGGGTGTTGGTGAGGGTAGGCTTTAAAATGTGTTTGTTGTGTTGTTGTTTCTGCTGCTGATTATAATGATGATGATGAGGAGAAGAATGATGATGATGGTAGGTTTAAAAATGTGTTTGTTGTTGTTGTCGCTGCTGCTGCTAATGTTGATGATGATGATGATGATGATGATAGTGATGAGGATGATTACGTTTCTTTTCTTCTTGTTTTTCTTCTTTTTCTGATCATAATATATATTTTCCATCAAGTATAGTAGAATAAGCACTCGTGTGCATTTTTACATCTAGTCCTCGTGTGTATGCAGTTTTGTAAATTTTGTTACCCGTTCCCATCGTTACACATTGCCCTACTCTTTCGAAAAGCGGAACAGGATTTAACGTGTGTGCAAGATATTCTACGTGCGTTTGCACACGGGACCTCAGTTTATAGTTTCATCTGAAGGACTTTTGGGGAGAATGCAGTCTGTACTGATGTTAACTTCAGGAACCCCCCCCCCCCCCCCAGGCCCGCCCCTCCAACGGCATTCAAACCTCAGTTGACAGATTGCGAGCGCTATGTTCTAACCACTAGGCTATCCCC
>JASPKP010000258.1:37500-40000 GCA_030674155.1 Stramonita haemastoma
CTCTCAGTCGCTTAACGCCACAGAAACCGGGATAAGCACCAGCCTGATGAATGGGCCTCAGGCTCGGGACAGACTATAACTTTTTTGTTAACTGAAGTTTTCAAGGCAGTAGCGTTAAAAGTTCTTGAGTTACAGAGCAAAATGTACTCACACTCACTCACTCAGTCCCATGTCCCAAAGGACGTAGGGGGGACATGAGAGACGACGCAACAGAGATCTTTTTCCATGCTTCACGATCCTGTGTGGCTAGTAGGAGGTGTTGTAGGGGTTGGGCGGTCCAGTCTTTGATGTTGTCAACCCATGATTTCTTTTGGCGGCCTCTTCTTCTCTTGCCCTCGACTGTTCCTTGCAGGATGGTTTTTGCTAGGGTGTTGTGTCTTGTGGTGTGACCAAACCACATCAGCTTTCTCCTCTTTATGGTGGAGAGCAAAGGCTCTTGGGGGCCCACACGCTTTTTGATTTCTTCTTTCACATAGTTATTGGTCTTGTGTTCTTTGTATGATATTTTGAGAAGTCTTCTGTGGCACTTGTTCTCGAATGCTTGGATTCTCCTCTCTAACTCTGCTGTCAGAGTCCATGATTCACAGCCATATAGGAGGATAGATATCACGAGGGATTTGTAAAGGTGGTATTTGGTGCAGAAGCTGATGTTGTTGCTTCTGATGATCTTCTCGAGTCTGACTAGAGCAGATGTTGCTGTTGCAATGCGAGCTTTCACTTCATTGTTTGATGTGCCATCTTTTGTTAGGATGGAGCCTAAGTATTTGAATTGGTTCACCTCTTCTAGTGTTTCTCCATTCATCTTTATTTCCGTGATGTCATTACTTGCGCTGTTGACCATGATCTTTGATTTCTCTGTACTGACCTCCATGCCGTATGCGCTCGCTCGATCTGTTAAATTGTCTGTGAGGATTTGCAGTTCTTGTTTGCTGCTGCCCATGAGGTCAATGTCATCTGCAAATCTGAGGTTGCAAAGGGGTCTTCCACCAATGGAGATGGAAGTGTGGTGGTTTTGCAGTGTCTCTGTCATGATGTTTTCGAGGAAGAGGTTGAAGAGTACAGGTGAGAGAAGGCAGCCCTGGCGAACCCCAACCGTGGTCTTGAAGAACTCGCCCACGTGGTTGTTCATGAAAACTGCACTTTTTGCGTTCTCGTACAGAGCCTTGATGACTTCAATTAGGCAGCTATCAATGTTGAAGTGCCTGAGTACTTGCCAGAGGCCGTCATGCCATACCCTGTCAAAGGCCTTTTTGAAGTCTATGAAATTGTGGTACAAGTCTTTTTGGTGTTGGAGATGCTTCTCTATCAGAATTCTCAGATTGAAAATTTGTTCCATTGTGCTGCGTTTTGGTCTAAAGCCCGCTTGTTCTTCTGCCAGGAGTTTTTCTGCTTGGTTTTTCAGTCTGTTGAGGACTACCTGCAGCATGATCTTGCTAGGATGACTTATGAGACTGATGGTTCTGTAGTTCTGGCATTTCTTGAGGTTTCCTTTCTTTGGCAGGGGTATTACAAGAGACTGTGTCCATTCTTTTGGCCATTCTTTGGTGTCGTGGATCTTCTGACAAAGTTCTGTGAATCGCCTTGCTGTTTCATTCCCTCCATTTTTTATGAGTTCAGCTGGGATGTTATCAATTCCAGGGGACTTCCCCTTCTTCAATTGTTTAATAGCTGCATCTACTTCACACCTTAGTATTGGTGGGTCTTTATCTTGGTGTTCAGGGGGTTTGTCAGAAACTATGTTGGTATCTGGGCGTAGTGGGTAGTTGTACAATCCCTCACAGTATTCTGTCCAGCGTTGGAGGATGGCATTGTTTTCCGTTAAAAGATTTCCTTCTTTGTCTTCAATAACAGAGGCTTTAGGCTGTGTGGTTTTCGTTAGTGCTTTCAAAGTGTCGTAAGCTGTTTTGCTGTTTCCCTTGGTCATTCCAGCTTCGATGTTGTTGCATTGTTCTTCTATCCACCCTTCTTTGGCTTCTCTCATCTTTTTCCTCACTTCTCTGTGGCTATCCATGTACTTCTTGTAAGCTTCTTGACTTGTGAACTTTTGTTTCTTAAGTTCTCTTCTTTTGTCGCAGAGGTCAAGAACCTCATTTGTCACCCAGGGTTGTTTCTTTGTTCTGCTTCTTCCTAATGTTTCTTCTGCTGCTGTCGTTAGCACTTCTTTGATGTTGTTGGCCAATGTGTCCACATCATTGTCGATGGCTGTGAGTGCGGCGAACTTTCCTCCTATGTTGGCTTGGAAGATCTCAACCACTGTTGGGTCTTTGAGTTTTTCCAGGTCGAATCTTATACGTGGGCTTTTTGGCTGTTGTTTTGCTTTCAGTTTCAGTCTGATGGTGGTAAGTACAAGGTCGTGGTCACTGCCAATGTCAGCTCCTGGGAATGTTCTTGTGTTTGCCTTGTTTATGCTGGATTTGAATCTTTGGGGTGACAGAATGTAATCAATTTGATTATGAATCAGACCATTTGGTGAGTGCCAGGTTGATGTTCTGGATGGCTT
>JASPKP010000258.1:47500-50000 GCA_030674155.1 Stramonita haemastoma
GGAAACTTGTCCTCTTCTTAACTTCTTTTCAGAGTCGTTTGGGCCAAACACTCCCCATCCATTACACCATGATTGGTTGTTTTGGTGCTAGTCTTTCAGATGAAACCATAAACCGAATTCCGGTGTGTTACATTATTTAGCGCACGTAAAAGAACCCGCGGCAACAAGAGGGTTGTCCTTGGCAAAATTCTGTTTAAAGAAAAAAGAAGCCACTCTCATAATGAAAGAAATATAACTGCAAACAGAAAAAAGAAAACAAAAATGGGTGGCTTTGCACTTGTGGTAACGCGCTTTCCCCAGGGAAAACAACCCGAATTTCATGCCGAGAAACCTGCGTTGACATAAAAGGGGGTATAAAAAAATATAAAAGAAAAACTGTAGACTGGGTCAGTGTAGAATTAAGCAGGAACAAATTGGATTAAACAGTTTGATTACTTGTCCTGAAGGGGGTACTTAGCACCAGAAAATGATCAAGCGAGTCACGCATTGCCGACAATGTTTCTGGTGAATTGTGTTTGAATGGGTGTTGTGTTTGGTGGGTGTTGTGTGTGTGTATGTATATGTGTGGTGTGTGTGTGTGTGTGTGTGTGTGTGTGTGTGTGTGTGTGTGTGTGTGTGTGTGTGTGTGTGTGTGTGGTGTGGGTGTGTGTGTGTGTGTAGTGTGTGTGTGTTGTTTTGTGTGTGTGTTGTGTGTGTGTGTGTGTGTGTGTGTGTGTGTGTGTGTGTGTGTGTGTGTGTGTTGTGTGTGTGTTTTTTTGTTTTTGTTTTTCTCGTTGTCTCTATCTTTTTCCTCTTTTTTTCTTCCCACCCCCCTCCCTTTCTTCTTTCTAGATGAAGGTAACTTATTTATTTAGAATGCTTTTTTTTCTTTTTTCTTTCTTTCTTTCTTTCTTTCTTTCTTTCTTTCTTTCTTTCTTATCTTTCTCTTTTCTTTCTTTTTCTTTCTTTCTGTCTTTCTGTCTTTTCTTTTTCTTTTCTTCTTTCATTCGTTTTTTACCTTCATTCTTTCTGTTCCGTACTTTTTCCTTTTCATTTCTTTCTTTTTTTCTTTCGTTTTTCTTTTCCTTTTCTTTATTTCTTTATTTCTTCCTTTCTTACTTTTCTTTATTTCATTTATTTTTTTCCTGCTTTCTTGTTTTCTTGCTTTCTTGTTTTCTTTCTTTCGTGCCTTCTTTCTTTTTATTCTTTCTTTCTTTTTTTCTTTCTTTCTTTCTTTTTTTTCTTTCTTTCTTTTTTCTTCCTTCCTTCCTTCCTTTCTTTCTTTCTTTCTTTCTTTCTTTCTTTCCTTCTTCCTTTCTTTCTTTTTTGACGCCCTCTCAACGGTAATAGATTGTCCACAGTTACCTGAATACGAGTCCCACACAGATTCTTCGGTAATAAACGACAACAGATAGTGCCCCACACATCATAACATCAGCAGAAATACACCCCCCTCTACCCTCATCCCCACCCCACCCACCCCACCCTGCCTCGTTTCCTACACTAACCGTTTTCCTTTTTTTTCCTTTTATCTCCCAGTAAAATGATAACAGGAAGTCCCTAGGGCGTGATAAGGTGACGTTAGAGTCTGACTTCCAGGTCCTGAAGGTTTGACTTGGCTGGTCTTGTTCCTCAACTTCCTGAGAAGTTTTGTTTTCACTGGATCGATTTCATATTTTTGTGGGTTTTTTTTTTCGGGCAGTGTGCCACCGACAAGTTTAACTTGATGGAGCCTATCTTTCTTTATGTACAAGGATGCATGCTGGGTATATTGACATTGTTCCTATGAGGTTTAGGGGACCCATTTCATTGTCACATATAAATAGGCTTTGTTTATTCATTGGTTGTTTTTTTTATTTCGAGGTTTCTATGTGTGTGAAAGATGTTTTGCATGCATTGGCCTACACACATCCTTTGGATGATAAAATAAACACATTCACACATAGATACATAGATCCATCCATCCATCCATCCAAAGATCCATCCATCCATCCATCCATCCATCCATCCATCCATCCATCCATCCATGCATGCATACATACATACATACATACATACTTACAAACATACATACATGAATAAATAAATAAATAAATAAATAAATAAATAAATAAATAAATAAACCAACAAGACTCATCTCACCTGGGAATCACAGTGACATTGAAATTGCACACTGAATGAAAAGTTTGCATGTATGACTGTTTTTAAATACATTGCCATAATATAGACAGTCATACTCTGACTTCAGAGGAATGGAAGTTGAGTCAATACCGATTTTTCCTAGAGAGAGAAAAAGTAACCCCCCCAAAAGACATGTGTAGAGATTCGAGCCTAGGCTCAAACTTATCTACATAATTATCACGAGTATAGCGTTGTAACACTAGTGTCACCCTTCACCTTCACCTGTCTCATAGTCCCGCGAACTGTGGGGGCACCACTGAAGATTTTGCACCCAGCTTCCTCCTCTCCCAAAGTTCTCCGCCCTCCGTAGCAGATCGTTCCACCCAAGGCCCGTCCGTTC
>JASPKP010002575.1:0-12500 GCA_030674155.1 Stramonita haemastoma
CTGATCTGGAAGAGACAGGAAGTGTTGGAACAGAGTAGCTTAGTGGGTAGAACATCAGGCTTGTCTTCTGGATTACTTTGGGGTCGCTGGTTCGAGCTAGCTGCCACAGAGCTGTACAGCGGGAGGGTTTCTCTCCCCTTTAACACCTCTTCACGTCAGTCGTGGTGAGACTTTAAAGCAAGGTCCCCTTACCTTTAAATGCACGCATACGATCACGAGCAATTTTTTTCCCCGTTCTTCAGCTAGACCTTCGAGGTTCACCAACGGTTAGATTTTGTGTGTGACCGTTTTCACCCACTATTAAGGTAGCCGCATTCCTACTACTACTACTACTACTACTACTACTACTACTACTACTACTACTACTACTACTACTACTACTACTACTACTACTACTACAGAGATTGTGTCTAAATGCAACACCAGTGTATATATATATATATATATATATATATATATATATTATATATATATATATATATATATATATATATATATATATATATATATATATATATATCCCTTAGTCCGGCGACCGTGCGGGCATCCCTGAAGACTTGACAACCAGTTCTATTCCTTGGTCTGTCTCTTTTTCTTCCTATTTGGACAGTGCCTTGCAGTATTATTTTTGCAAGTCCTTTTGATCTTGTAGACATGCCAGTACCATTTAAGTTTACGCATCTATACCAGTGTATATGCGTTTTTTAAAACATTTTGTCATCCATTCCTACCAACATGAAACGGCCAACTAATACGAAAGAAAAAACTGGTTTTTAAGGTATTTGCAAGGTGTTCTTTGTGCGTTCACACACGGGACCTCGGTTTATAGTCTCATCCAAAAGACTTTCGGGGGAGTGGAGTTGGCATTGATATTAACTCCAGTGGGAAAAATCCCCTTGAATGGGTGTCCCAGTGGTGGCTCGAACCTGGACTCGAACCTGGGCCGTGAGAGTGTGAGCACAAGACACAACGCTGTCCACCCCCCCCCCCCCCCCTTAGTATCACGTGGTCAAGCCAAAGAGGTTATCATTGGTGGAGGACCATGTTTGAGGGAGTGTGATCTTGCCATTTCATGACCAAGCCTGTTTGAGGTGCTGCTAATGGAATGTGCTAAGATGACAATCTTGGCAAAAAGCCCCTGGCTTTTGGCTTTACATCTGTAGGAGGGAGTAGAACGTTGAGGTTGCAGGCCTGGTAGACAAGCACTAGGGGCTGCTTAGATGAAGGCATGACTGTGTTACTATCGGTGGATATACTGTCATGTTGCCCGAAAGTTGTACCCAGCCAAACAACTGAAATTTGTGTTCGACGTGAGGACCGTCAGTCGTAGTTTGGCTCTACACAACTATGGTTTTCAGATCGATCTTAGGTTATGAGTTTCTTCCAATGATCTCTTTTTCAAGGTAAACATGCTTTCGCTGCGTTAGAAAAAAAGGGAGGTCAGCTTATCTGTGCAGTATTATGGATCTGCGTCTTTGTACTGTTACCTGTCTACAAATCGAGAGGCCTGTCCTGCTAAAATTGGTCCTCATTCTTAACGTCTTTCATTTTGAAGTGAATGAGCGGCAGAGGGCCGCATATATAAACATTAATGTGATTCGTTCGCATTGAATCATTCAAGTTTCTTGTTATTTTTTGTACTGTTTCATAATAATCTCCAATCACTTTTTGACCAGGTTGGAGCACCTGAATGTCAGAATCCACTTTAACGTCAAGGAATCCATTTAACGACATGGTATCCTAGACAGGAGAGCACTTCTTTCCCCAAGCTAAGATTAGGAAGCATTGAGCGTTGTTGCTTTGCGGATGCATGACCATACAGTCCCTTGGCTTCAGTGTAGCCCCAGACTTCAACCATTGGTAAATGGGTATCGGCCCTGTTTAAAAGACCGGGAAAGTAAAGCAGCGAGGGGAAGGCGATGGTGCTACCCTCAATATACTGGCCCCTGGAGATGCTAAGGCTTCTAACACCTGGCTCTTCAACGACCGCACAGGCTACGGGAACACATTTACCTTCACCTTAGAAGGGAATGCTGGTGGAAATGGAAAAGCTAAGACATGGAAAAATGATCTGCCATTTTCAAGCTGTTAATCACTGATCATGACGGATGATGTGATCGTTGCTGACACTCTGGGCGCTGATGTTGGTCTTCTTCATGCTGACTGTAAGATCAACCGCAGCACACGTACATGCTTAGTGTTCTTCATGACCATGTATAGTGTCTTCACTTTACAACGTGGCATCATCCCCACAGGGAATATCTCGGATCAGCATCTCAAGTGTTTTATACCCGGCTGAAGTAGGATTGACAGGGTATAAATATACTACCACCCTGAATGTACAGGCAGATATCACACAGCTTGGAATTGAGTGCCTACGGCAGAAGCAGGGACGCGCATCCGCGCGCGCTTCTGTGTGTGTGTGTGTGTGTGTGTGTGTGTGTGTGTGTGTGTGTGTGTGTGTGTGTTGTCTGTGTGTGTCTGTGTGCAGACATGTATGTGTGTGTGTCTGTCTGTATGTCTGTCTGTGTGTCCGTCTGTGTCTGTAAGTATTGGTGTTGTTGTTTCTGCAGTTGTTGGTGATGTTGCAGTTGTTACTGTTGTTGATGTTGAAATAGCAATCACACACACAGACAGACACAGACACAGACACACACAGACACAGACAGACACAGACACACACACAGACACACACAGACACACACACACACACACACACACACACACACACACACACACACACACACACACACACCACACACACACACACACACACACACACACCACACGCACACACCACGCACGCACACACACACACTCACACAAACAACACACACACAGCACACAAACACACACACACACACACACACACACACACACACACACACACACACACACACACACACACACACACACACACACACACAGATGGGTAGGTGAAGCCCGTACAAGAGTCTAGCTCAGTCTGTAACACCGAAACTATCATATATAAACTAGAGTACAGTGTTGTGATGACACAGAGAGAACTGTCCACTGTTCACACTGGGTTAGTTCCCCAAGGCTTCGACAAGACGATCTGATCCCCTGTCATCAGTCGATTGTTTTGTCAGAGTCTCGTGGAACAAGGGAGTCTACAGCCAACGGTAATGTTGGTGGTGATGTTGGTGGTGATGCTGGTGGTGATGGTGGTGGTGATGTTGGTGGTGATGTTGTTGTTGTTGTTGCCGCTGTTGTTGCTACTGTAGTTGTTGTTCTTGTTGTTGTTGCTGCTGCTATTGAGCATAAAGCGTAAGTCACCCTGGGGTGTCACCCAGAACATACACTTTATCTTGCCCATCATACTCAGGATTCATTCTGAGATCACACACTGGGTATAAAAATTAATGAAACGTGCATGGCTATCTTTTTCTTGTTGTTGTTGTTGTTGTTGTTGTTGTTGTTGTTGTTGTTGTTGTTGTTGTTCTTATTCTTGTTCTTCTTGTTCTTCTTGTTCTTCTTGTTCTTGTTCTTGTTCTTGTTCCTGTTCCTGTTCCTGTTCTTGTTCTTGTTCTTCTTGTTCTTCTTGTTCTTCTTGTTCTTGTTCTTCTTCTTCTTCTTCTTCTTCTTCTTCTTCTTCTTCTTCTTCTCTTCTTCTTCTTCTTCTTCTTCTTCTTCTTCTTCTTCTTCTTCTTCTTCCTCTTCTTCCTTGTTTTTCTTTTATTCATCTTCTTCAAATTCTTTATCTTCAAAGTCTTCAAAAATCTTACTAGATACAATGCACAGTGCTTTGTCTTCTAGTATTGTAACTCAGCCGACACATTCCGACTTGAGAGCTATTTTCAAATTTCTGGCTATAGAGGCAGCAGCCTCCCTCCTACTGTAAAGGATTCCTTTTTTTTTTTTTTTTTTAATCTCTCCTTTAAAATGGAGAGTGTGGGTTGTTTTGCTAAGATATTGTTATGAATGAAGGTTATCTCAGCATTAACAGTTCAAAGCATAACAACCTTTTTGAATGCAGCACTTGGCAGTTTGCTCACATCCTTCACCTTCATCTTCACCTATTCCCTACTTCTTTTTTATTTGCTACCTCATCTTCTGTAACATCCCTGTCCTGCTTTTCTAAAGCCGCTGATTTCAATCTCCCCGCCACAGCCATACGCAGATTCGTTATGTCTCATTCTCAGGGTCAGAAGTCTACATGGAGCCCATCAATATAAGGCCGCCCTGGGGCCACCAGCCAGAGGGGCCCTGCACTGCTGCTGGGTCACTTTGGTGGTGTTCAGTGGTGCCTGTTCTGAGCTAGCATATGCTGGACACCAGCTACGATTAGACAGTACTAACAGCACTAACGACAGTAGTGACAACGACAGTAGTAATAACAGACAGTACTAACGACAATATTAGCTCAGTCGCGGAGCCAGACTGAGTGAGTCACCCACCCGAGGTGGCGACCACCACAACGTCCCTCCAACGACCGTCCCACATGAACCTCCAACCCCAAAGGCTTTGAAACAAACTCATCACCGAAGTCTATGGGTAAACCGAATCTGAGGTCACCATGAGACCAGGCAAGTAGAAAAAACAAATCAGAGGCACTTTTTTTTATTGCATGATGATCAATGATAATGAGGATGATGTAATGCTGCTACTGTGGGAGTGCATATGATTTGAGACTCCTTCACAGGGCTGTACTTTACGCTTACTATCATAATATATCATAGCGTCAACCGGCCCGATAGATACAGACACCTGCAGTGTTGGTCAGGTAATTAGAGCAACACTCTCAAATTCGCGTCCGTAAAGTGGGTAAAGCTCGACTGTGCGGTTCCAGTCTTCCCAGTGACCCCACAGCACACTCACTCTGGGTAGGAGCCGGACGGAGTCCAAAAAATCCCTATGACTCATGGAATTCAAATACCCGACCTTCCAGTCTGAAATCTAAGGAGCTAACCACCGTGGCGGCTTGTATCTCATAGTCTTGTAGACCGTGGGGGCACCACTGAAGATTTTATCAACCAGCTTCCTCCACTCTCCGCCAGCCCACATCAATACCTGGCTAAACTTCAGGGTGTATCCAGCCATGAGCATGACAGCATCGTTAGGAGAAGAAAGGAAAAGTGCCGTCAATAAAAGTGCCGTCATTGATTTGGTAACCCCCACCCCCACCCTTCATGTGTAGTGCGTGTTGATGTTTTGACTTTAGCTGTCTCTCAGCTGCCTTTGTCAGTTATCTGTGTGTGTGTGTGTGTGTGTGTGTGTGTGTGTGTGTGTGTGTGTGTGTGTGTGTTGTGTGTTGTGTGTGTGTGTGTGTGTGTGTGTGTGTGTGGTATTTGCGCGTGCGTGCGGGCACGCACGCGCGCGCGTATGTATGTTGTGTTGTGTTGTGTGTATGTTGTGTGTATGGGCGCCTCTGTGTGCGTTGTGTGTTGTTTGTGTTCTGTGTATGGGCGCCTCTGTGTGTGTGTGCATGTGTGTGTGTGTGTTGCATGTTGTGTGTATGTGTTGTGTGTATGTGCGTGTGTGTGCATGTGTACATGTGTGTGTGTGTGTGTGCTGTGTACTGTGTATGTTTGTGTGTTGTGTATGTGTGTATGTGCGCGTCTGTGTGTGTGCGCGCGCGCGCGTGTGTGTGTGTGCATGTGTTGTGTGTGTTTTGTGTGTGTGTGTGTGTGTGTGCGTGTGTGCGTGTGTGCGTGTGTGCGTGCGTGTGTGTGTGTGTGTGTGTGTGTGTGTGTGTGTGTGTGTGTGTGTGTGTGTGTGTGTGTGTGTGTATTGTCACTCCTCTTTCTCTCTTTCTGTCTGTCGGTCTGTCTATATATACATAATTATGTATGTATGTATATGTATATATATATACATATATCTGTGTGTATGTATGCATATATATATATATATATATATATATATATATATATATATATATATATATATATATATCCCTCCTTTTCCTACGCTCGTTCTCTTTCTATCTGTCTCTATCTTCCTCTCCCTCTCTGTCTCTCCTCTCTCTCTCTCTCTCTCTCTCTCTCTCTCCTCTCTCTCTCTCTCTCTCTCTCTCTCTCTCTCTCTCTCTCCTCTCTCTCTCTCTCTCTCTCTCTCTCTCTCTCTCCTTGCTCCCCACCCCTCTCTCTCTCCCTCTCTCACTCTGGAAATAAAATTTTGATTTGATTTGATTTGATTCTGCTGCGCATCTGTCACTTTCCCTGTTTTTTCCCCTGTGGCCCTGTGGGCTCTAGCTGTATCCCTCAGGACAGTACAGTACAGTAGCGGATGCAGGCAGCGGTGCTCTGTCTGAACAGAGCCTCTGGCAGCACGTTGGCTGGAGATTCTGTTCTCAAAGAAGCAACGCACAACGGTATGGATGCTGGCTGACAACACGACGTAATGCTAACAATTCCGGCCCGGAGAGTCGCAGAGTTGTGAGCAGTCTAAAACATTTACATTGGATCGGTGGTCTAGAGCTAAAGTGCCTGTCTAGAAAGCAAAAAAGTCCGGGTCAGACTGTGCGGTGGTTTGAATCCCGTTTGGGCCCAATTTTTTTTTCTCCATTCATTAGAACATGAATGGTGGTCTGGATGCTAGTCTTTCGAATGAGACGATAAACTGAGGTCTCGTGTGTTACACATCGTTATTTAGCGCACGTAAAAGAATCCACGGCAACAAGAGGGTTGTCCCTGGCAAAATAAAACTGCAGACAGAAAAAAGACCAAAAAAAATGGGTAGGCGCTGCACTTGTGGCGACGCGCTCTCCCCGGGAAGAGCAGCCGGAATTTCACGCAGAGAAATCTGCTGTGACATAAAGTGGTATAAATAAATAAATAAATAAATAAATAAATAAATAAATAAATACTCCCCCCATTGGGATGCCTGGCAGGGGGTTGAGGAGGGGGCTATCAGTATACATAGCATCCCCACCTTCTAGAAAAAATAATGTTGTTGTAAGGAATTCCCTCTCTTCTATTCCCCTCCTCGTTTCTGCTTTTTCCCCTTTTATTTTCTTGTCACTTCCGTCTTGTGTATTTTTTTGTTATTGCCTTCTTAGTCGATTCTTCTGTGCTTTCTTTCTTTCTTTTTTTTTTTACCAGAGAGACTTCAAAGATAGTTTTTTTTCTTATACTGAAGTCGGATGTGTTGGGTCAGCGCCAGCCTGACTTGTTAAGTGCTTTGCAGTTGTGCAACGTATTTTTGCTCATATGACAGACAATGGTAGTTGATGTCTAAGTGTTCGACTAAGAAGAAGAAGAGGAAGAACAAGAACAAGAACAAGAACAACAACAACAACAACAACAACAACAACAACAACAACAACATCAAGAAGGATTTTTTCTACAAATATTGGCAAACTACATATCAGTCTTGCTCACCTTCTGTTGCTGACAAGGAGAAAACAAACATTTTATAAGACAGCATAAAAAAACAACCCCAAAATACCACATCCAGAAAATACACAACACTGGGAGAAAACATGAACGAACAGAAAACCAAGCAACAAACCCCCCACAAAGCGACCAAATGATTTATCGAGCGCATAACAGACAACTCTCTTCACCCATACGAATGATGCCAGAAGTCTGGGGGACTGGATGGGAAGGGACAGTCAGGCCAGGCTCTCACTCAAGCCAGTAGAGCTTAAAGTTGCTGCCTGGCAGACAATCCCCATCACAATTGTCTTGCCGGCACAGCTGCGAGCTCTTCCCTTGCCACTGCACCACAGATAGACACATAGACAGATAAACAGACAGATAGACAGATAGACAGACAGATAGACAGATAGACAGACAGACAGATAGACAGAAAAACAGACAGACAGATAGACAGAGAAACTGACAGACAGACAGATAGACAAATCAGATAGACTGACTGACAGACAGATAGACAAATAGACAGACAGACTGGCAGACAGATAAACAAACAGACATGTAGACAAACAGACATACAGACAGACAGATAGACTGGCAGACAGATAAACAGACATATGGACAGACAGACAGACAGAGAGACAGACAGGTAGATAGATAGATAAATAGATAGATAGATAGATAAATAGATCGATAGATAGATAGATAGATAGATAGATAGATAGATAGATAGATAGATAGATAGGTAGATAGATAGATAGATAGATAGATAGATAGATAGATAGATAGATAGATAGATAGATAGAGAGAGAGAGATAGATAGAGAGATAGGTAGATAGATAGATAGATAGACAGATAGACAGATAGATAGATAGATAGATAGATAGATAGATAGATAGATAGATAGATAGATAGATAGATAGATAGATAGATAGATAGATAAAGATTTATTTATTTATTTATTTATTTATTTATTTATTCATTTATTAATTTGTTTATACCACTTTATGTCAGCAGATTTCTCTGCGTGAAATTCGGGCTGCTCTCCCCGGGAGAGCGCGTCGCGACAAGTGGAGCGCCTACCCATTTTTTTTTTTCCAGTCTGCAATTGTATAAAACTATCCTACAATATCATGCACTAGGGCAATCTGCAGGGTCCCCTCTACACGCACAAACAGAAAAAGCCGCACACACAAACACCATCGAACGCAAGCACGCGCGCATGCATACCCACCTTCCCATGAATAAGCTAAAGAAGCGCGTGGAAAAGATGTGACATAAACGCCGTTTTCGGGCCCTTGCCGCCCGAAATTGTCCGCGGTTACAGAGGAACCGGCACCAAGACAGTGTTCTAAACTAAGCAGACAAACTTGACAACCATTTCCCATGTGTGTGGCACTGGAATTGTGGCGACACCACGGCCCCGAAGATGGCAACCCTGCCTACACATGGCCAAGTAGGTCGCCAAGAAATATGGTACAGTGTACGCAAAAACCACCCCTACAACACACATCCAATAATAATATCCTACAATATCATGCACCAGGGCAATCTGAAGGGTCTCCTCCACATACACAAACACAAAAAACCGCACACACAAACACCAGCCAACGCACGAACGCGTACATGCATACCCACTATCCCATGAATAAGCTAAAGAAGCGTGTGGAAAAGATGTGACGCAAACGCCGTTTTCGGGCCCTTGCCGCCCCAACTTTTCCACCGTTACAGAGCCCACGGCACCAAGACCGTCTTCTACACTATGCAGACAAACTTGACAACCATTGCCCATGTGTGTGGCACTGAAATTGTGGCGACACCACGGCCCCGAAGATGGCAACCCCGCCTGTACAGAGCCAAGTTGGTCGCCAATAAGCATGGTACAGTGTACGCAAAAACAACCCATAGAATACACATCCAATAATAATATCATACAATATCATGCACCAGGGCAATGTGCAGGGTCTCCTCCACACGCACAAGCACAAAAACCCGCACACACAAACACCAGCCAACGCACACACGCGCGCATGCATACCCACCCTCCCATGAATAAGGCTAAAGAAGCATTCCCCAAAAAAAGACGCAAACGCCGTTTTCCAGCCCTTGCCGCCCCAACTTTTCCGCCGTTACAGAGCCCACGGCACCAAGACCGTCTTCTACACTATGCAGACAAACTTGACAACCATTGCCCATGTGTGTTGCACTGGAATTGTGGCGACACCACGGCCCCGAAGATGGCAACCCCGCATGTACAGAGCCAAGTTGGTCGCCAAGAAGCATGGTACAGTGTACGCAAAAACCACCCCTACAACACACATCCAATAATAATATCCTACATTATCATGCACCAGGGCAATGTGCAGGGTCTCCTCCACACGCACAAACACAAAAAACCGCACACACAAACACCAGCGAACGCACGCACGCGCGCATGCATACCCACCCTCCCATGAATAAGGCTAAAGAAGCATTTGCAAAAGATGGGACGTAAACGCCGTATTTTTAGCCCTTGCCGCCCGAACTTTTCCGCGGTTACAGAGCCCACGGCATCAAGACCGTGTTCTACACTATGCAGACAAACTTGACAACCATTTCCCATGTGTGTGGCACTGGAATTGTGGCGACACCACGGCCCCGAAGATGGCAACCCCGCCTGTATATAGCCAAGCTGGTCGCCAAGAAACATGGTACAGTGCATACTGCAGAGCACGCTCTTGCTGCAATGGGCTCTGTAACTGTGCAAAAGTGCGGGGGGCAGGGGCCCGAAACGGGCGTTTTCGTCACATCTTTCGGAAACGGGCTCTATGCTTACGCTTTTTTATTTATTTTTTTTTTTTATATTTATTTTATTCTTTTATATCGAGGATAACAGAATAAGCAATCATGTGCTTTTTTTCATCCGGTCCCCGTGTGCATGCAGTTTTGTAAATATTGTCATCTGTTCCCACCGGCACACGATGGCCTACTCTTACGAAAAGCGGAACAGGATTTAACGTGTGCGCAAGATGTTCTGCGTGCGTTCGCACACGGGGCCTCGGTTTAAAGTCTCATCCGAAGGACTTTTGGGCGGGTGTGTACGCGTGTGAGCGTGCGTGCGGTCGCTGGTGTATATGTGTCCGATTTTTTGTGTTTGTGCGTGTGGCAGAGACCCTACACTTTCTTATGGTGCATCATATTGTATGATATCCTCGTTGGATGTGTGTTGTAGGGGTCATTAATGGTTGCACTGTACCATGTTTCTGTCGGCCAAAGTTGCCTATGTGCAAGCGGGGTTGCCCTCTTCGGGGCGGTGGGGTCGCCACAATTCCAGTGCCACACACCTGAAAAATTGTTGGAAAGACTGTCTGCATACTGCAGAGCACGCTCTTGCTGCGGTGGGCTCTGTAACTGTGCAAAAGTGCGGGGGGCAGGGGCCCGAAACGGGCGTTTTTAGTCACATCTTTCGGAAACGGGCCCTGTGCTTATGCATGGGCGGGTGTGTACGCGTGCGCGCGTGCGTGCGGTCGCTGGTGTATATGTGTGCGATGTTTTGTGTTTGTGCGTGTGGCAGAGACCCTACACTTTCTTTTGCTGCATCGTATTGTATGATATTATCATTGGCGACACAAGGGCCCACAAGAGCTAAGAAAACTAGTTTGTTGGAAAGAAAGCTGGTAAGTGTACGGAACAAAAAACAAGCTTTGCGGGCAAGAATAATGACAGTATACAGCAATATCATGCACCATGGCAAAGTGGAGGGTCGCTGCCACACACGCGAAAACAAATGAACGCACTGACAAACACCAGCGCGCGCGCACGTGCGCGCAAGCATACCCACCCCCCTCGGGAAAAAGGTGCCGTTTTGAGCAAAGATGTCACCCAAAGAGCCGTTTGCAGCCCCGTCGGACGCCCACTTTTGCACGGAAAAAGACTCCACGGCACCACGACAGTATCGTAGTGTATGCGTACACTCTCTGCCACCATCTTGCATAGGTGTGGCGCCGGATTTGTGGCGACACGAGGTTCCCCAAGAGCTAAGAAAGCTAGTTTGTCGGAAGGAAAGCTGGTAAGTGTACGGGACAAAAAACAAGCTTTGCGGGCAAGAATAATGACAGTATACAGCAATATCATTCACCATGGCAAAGTGGAGGGTCGCCGCCACACGCGCGCACACAAACCAACGCACTGACAAACACCAGCGCGCGCGCGCGTGCGCGCAAGCATACCCACCCCCCTCGGGAAAAAGGTGCCGTTTTGAGCAAAGATGCCACCCAAAGAGCCGTTTGCAGCCCCGTCGGATGCCCACTTTTGCACGGAAAAAGACCCCACGGCACCACGACAGTATCGTAGTGTATGCATACACACTCTGCCACCATCTTGCATAGGTGTGGCGCCGGATTTGTGGTGACACGAGGTTCCCCAAGAGCTAAGAAAGCTAGTTTGTCGGAAGGAAAGCTGGTAAGTGTACGGGACAAAAAACAAGCTTTGCAGGCAAGAATAACGACAGTATACAGCAATATCATGCACCATGGCAAAGTGGAGGGTCGCCGCCACACGCGCGCACACAAACCAACGCACTGACAAACACCAGCGCGCGCGCGCGTGCGCGCAAGCATACCCACCCCCCTCGGGAAAAGGTGCCGTTTTGAGCAATGATGCCACCCAAAGAGCCGTTTGCAGCCCCGTCGGACTCCCACTTGTGCACGGTAAAAGACCCCACGGCACCACGACAGTATCGTAGTTTATGCATACACACTCTGCCACCATCTTGCATAGGTGTGGCGCCGGATTTGTGGCGACACGAGGTTCCCCAAGAGCTAAGAAAGCTAGTTTGTCGGAAGGAAAGCTGGTAAGTGTACGGGACAAAAAACAAGCTTTGCGGGCAAGAATAATAACAGTATATACAGCAATATCATGCACCATGGCAAAGTGGAGGGTCGCAGCCACACGCGCGCACACAAACCAACGCACTGACAAACACCAGCGCGCGCGCGCGTGCGCGCAAGCATACCCACCCCCCTCGGGAGAAAGGTGCCGTTTTTAGCAAAGATGCCACCCAAAGAGCCGTTTGCAGCCCCGTCGGACCCCCACTTGTGCATGGTAAAAGACCCCACGGCACCACGACAGTATCGTAGTGTATGCATACACTCTCTCCCACCATCTTACATAGAGAGATAGTAA
>JASPKP010002575.1:17500-22639 GCA_030674155.1 Stramonita haemastoma
TGTGATGTATATTAATGTCATCTATGTAGTCTTGCGATTAACTATGGCGCACATTTTCTGATCGTATCTTCTATTGCCTAGATTTAGTCTACTGGTAATAGTTGTAGTTGAACTATCTTGAATACATATTTAAGTTATTTATTTCTTTATTTTCTCAATATATATATTTTTACGTTGTTTCTGCCTATTCTCACTTTCAAAATGGTACAATCATGTCCAGTGAAGATATTACAGTGGAACTGTAGATCGGTGATGACAAACCTTCACTATCTTATTCATCACCTTTCCACTACTACTTATGAAATTTTAATATTACAGTCATTGAATGTAAATGAAAACAATTTACCGAGATTGAAAAACTTTTCTTATCCTCCAATTCATGAAAACATTAAAAATGATGCAGAAAAGATAAAAACTGCCATATATATACATGTAAAAATGGAGTATAGTTCATGTATCTCACCAGCACCATCTAATATATTAAATTTATATTCATGCGCAGCAAATGTAAAAGTAAATAGTCATCTCATAATAAATGTTGCATCTGTCTATCTCCCTAAAGGTCCAAATGAGGAAAACACTGAGTGGATTCGAACAATTCAAGATTCCAATAAAAAGTGGCTAGTTGTAGGCGACTTTAATGCACACTCACCCTTCTGGGAAAAGGGAAGCACTTCAGTAACTTGCAAAAGATTTGTTGAAAACATAGTGGATTCTTGCCTTTATTTATTAAATGACGGTAGTGTCACCAGAGTCCCGGATATTGCAAGTCATAGGGCAAGTGCCATTGACCTATCTTTCATCTCTCCTGTGCTTGCTCCAAATTGTAAATGGGAAACACATACCAACACTTTAGGGAGTGATCACTTACCAATTATAATTACCCTTAATGACCACTCTGTTCATTACAGTTATGATAAAGATGCTATTCCTAAATTTAATTATAACCGTGCTGACTGGAATAAATTCAATAGCTTTCTAGCAGCAGTAAATACAGAAAGTATTAAAGATGATGATGTCGACGTTTTTTACCAAAATTTTATTGATGCTATCTTAGAAGCTGCTGCTGATTCAATTCCAAAATTTTCATCTGTAAAATCCAGCAAACATTCAGGTAATGTATGGTGGACTGATTCTTGCCAGAAAGCTGTAAATGAGAAAAAAGAAAGATTTAAAACATATATAAAAGACCGGACTGAAAGCAATCATTTATTAATGAAAAGAGCAAATGCTACATGTAACAGTATTGTTGCACAAGCTAAGCTCAATTTTTGGAGTAGTTTTTGTACAAAAGACGTTTTTAACCATACAGATCTAAAAAAGGTGTGGAGAAAGCTCAATGACATGAAAAATGGAGTTTGTTTACAGAATTGCCCAATCAAAATACAGGAAAAAGAAATTCTTTCTGATGCAGAAAAGGCTGAAATTTTTGTAAATATGTTTTCCGACACTATGAGTTCTCACAACCTTTCAGACAGATCTAAAACTTATAGAGAAAATGACGTCCAGAAAGATGATTATAAAGATCCAGTGAGTGATAATACACACTATGTGAATGCCCCTATTACGCTGCAAGAACTAAAAGATGTAATTTTCTCCCTGCCCACTAAAAAAACATCAGTGGGAAAAGATGCAATTTCTAATGAACTGCTCAGACATCTACCTAATAACTGGCTAATGTTGCTGTTAGATCTGTTTCAGCTGTGTTGGATTCATGAGAGTCTTACCTAAATCTTGGAAACATTCTATTTTGATACCTATAGTAAAGCAGGGAAAGTCTAAGAGTGATAAGAATAACTATAGACCGATTGCATTAAGTTCACATACAGGGAAGTTGATGGAAAAAATAATCTTAAATAGATTGACATATTATTGTGATAAAAATAAGATAATACCTGTAAATCAGGCAGGATTTCGTAGGGGTAGGTCTACAGTTGATCATCTAGTGAAACTAACTACTTGTATTAAATATCAGTTTGCTCGAAGGAGGAATGTACTTGCTACATTTTTCGATGTACATAAGGCATACGATCATGTTTGGCATGAGAGATTGCTTTATAAGTTGAAATCTATTGGCCTTTCTGGCAGCATATATTTCTATATTAAAAGTTTTCTTTCAGAAAGAATTGTTCAAGCTAAAGTTGGAAATTGTTATTCTACCCAAAGATCACCAGACATGGGAATTCCACAGGGATCAGTAATATCACCGTATCTATTCAACATTTTATTATCTGATCTTCCTAGTATTTTGTCAGGTAATGCTGTTCTTGTGCAATATGCTGATGACATATGCATGTGGATGGATGTTATAATGAAAAAGAAAACGCCCAAAAGGCAATTAAGCTTCTATCAAAAAGTATATCAAAAAGAACTTGACAAACTTAACGGCTATCTTTTAGAGAATGGCCTTTCACTTTCCCCTGAGAAAACCAATCTTGTACTTTTTAATAATGGTGTTGGACCACAAGTCTTACCTCGTTTTCGATTAAATGGAAAAGATCTCGAATATAAACCTACAGTGAAATTTTTAGGTGTATACCTCACTTCTAAACTAGCCTGGAATCAGCACATTGAATTTTTGGCAACTAAAGCTAAGAACGTTCTTAATTTCTTGAAAGTTGTCAGTAAACAACCGTGGGGGCAAGATATCACCGTATTAAAACACCTGTCCTTGGCCCTTGTGCGCTCAAGACTGTCTTATGGACAAGAAGTATTTTTCAGTGCTCCAAATTACTTACTTAAGAAAATTCAAAGTCTTGATTGTAAAGCCTTCCGGCTTGCTTTGGGTGTACCACCTCATGCCTCAACTCTAGGCACATATAAAGAAATAGGTGTTCTGCCTTTAAATGAACATCGGCAACTTGCAGTGGCAAAATATGTCTTAAGAAGCACAGCAAATGAAAGTAATGTTGAAAAGGAAGTTCAGTTAAAGTCTGATATTCATTTTCCTAAAAGAGCAAGAACTATCAGCTCGCTTACCACAATTAGCACTTATACCTCCCCACTTTTTAAAGATTTAAAACTTAATTCCAATAAAGTAGCTAAATCAGAAGTAAATTTATCTCCCTGTCCACCTTGGGAACTGCTTAAAGCTCACTTTGATTTTGATTATTCCACTGTACGAAAAGCTGACAATATTAATATACTTACCGCATTTGTAAAAGAGCACATTCAAACTACCTATTCTGATCATCTCAAAATATATACTGATGGTTCCGTTCTTAATACTAATGAGGGAGGTGCGGCTTTTATTATTCCATCATTGAAAGTAGAACGATCATTCAACCTGGGAAAAAATAAATCTATATTTACAGCTGAGCTAACAGCTATAATATTTGCGCTGTACTATGTACTTGACTTTCCTAAAGATATTTTCAACATACTTGTGTGTGTTGATTCTAAATCGGTTTTACATGCGTTGAAGAATTATAATCTTAAAGTGAGAAAAGATCTTCTCATTGAAGTCAAGCATCTGGTGCATCTTGTTATTTTAAGAGGTAGTACTGTTACTTTTTGTTGGGTTCCCTCACACAGTGGAATCTATTTTAATGAAAAAGTAGACACCCTTGCAAAATATGGGGCGAGGAATAGAAAGGATTCTTGTGAAATAGATGTTGCATTATCTTTACATGAGGGATACAGCTTGCTGCAAAATGCTTGTTGGAAGCATTTCAGAAAGAAGATCAGCGATTCTGGCTATCGGCTTTATGATAGCAGTACAAGTAATATGATAAATTTTCGAAATATCTTAACTTCTGACAAAGTCTGTTGTTGGTACAATCGCAGAAATGTGTTATCCCTCATGTACAGATTTAAGCTAAATGCCTTCAAGACGAAATACTCAAAGGATGTAAACTGTATTTGTGGTGATAAGATAACAAACAGTCATATTCTTCTTTGTGGATATCTAAAACCACTTTTACCTGTTGTGCCTAATTTATCACTGGACCAGTTGTTGTCTGAACCATCGCATTTGTTGGACATTGTGTTAGCACTAATAAGTAGTCCGATAATTCAGTATTTATAGTTTGTTAAAGTTAGCTTTATATTTTAACTTTGTTATCTGGCATTGGTTTCAGCTATTTTTCAATTTTTCTTGTTCAGGTGTTGGGTTTTTTGTTTGTTTGTTTGTTTGTTTGTTTTTTTTTGTTTGTTTTTTTTCTTTGTCTAAAATCACTTAATGTGAATAGACGTTAAACTGAAGAGCACACAAACACACACATGGAATGTATTATTTTTCATATGAATGTTTTTGCTTATTGATTTGTAATGCCTCATGTACCATTGTCCTGAATAATTGCATTTTATCTTTCATCTTCATTAGTAAATTTTGTATCTCTTAATGTATCGGGTTTGATTTTAAACTTGTTTGTGTAACCTTAAATGTTTTTTCGCCCCTATTTGTTACTTCCTTTATACAATTTTGCTCTTTGTTTGTTTTGCCTTCCAGATTTTTCTTTTCATTGTTAGGCCTGGCCACATGGTGAGCCTGGGCCTATACGTTTCATTGATGATTTATTTACAGAAGTGTTTTGTGGGCGTTTTGAAACACTTTGTTGACTGATTTGTTTTGATCATGATGTAATTTAAAGATACCTTTATTTCATTTAATTTTTTTTAACTTATTTATTACTTCTTTTTTTTTCCCATCTTCCCTCTTCTACATATGCTATCCTAGTCTTATTATTGGATAGGATAGGAAAGTTTCGGTTCTTAAAAATTTGAATTGAAATTGTAGTTTTACTGTTCAAATATAGATATACAAATTTTAATTAGGTGTTGGTTTTTTTTGTTTTTTTTTCCGTGTCTATTTCCTTCTATGCCTTCTTTACTTGTTTTTCCCCCCTCACACACACACACACACACACACACACACACACACACACACACACACACACACACACCACACACACACACACACACACACACACACACACACACACACACACACACACACACACACAAGCATGTATGCACGCACGCACGCACACACTTACACACACACACACACACACACACACACACACACACACACACACACACACACACACACACACACACACACACACACTTACACACACAGAATATATTAATTTTCATATGAATGTTTTGTGAGTTTATAAGTTTCATTGATGATAA
>JASPKP010002576.1:0-2500 GCA_030674155.1 Stramonita haemastoma
AAAAATATATGCATTGTCTAGAAATGAGACCAACTGCATTTGAAGTGAAATGGTTTCCATACACAAACCTTGTTGAAAATGGAAACACTGCTATTCATTGAAAAAAAAAGAGGGATTATATGGAAGTGTGACTCGGGGAGGAAAGGGGATGTTACATATAACATACATTAGCTTTCCCACATAAAATATTAAAGTAGCTGTACACATTCACTCGATACTTTGTTTAATACATCTTTTTTGAGGCCTTGCTTCATTTGTAACAATACTTTTTTTAATACTTTTTTTTCTTTTAAACTTGACTTTTGTCAGTATTGCTATTCTGTTATCTCTGTTTTAGTATAAATGAAGATACTCGAGTTAAATGTAACTCTACATCGTTTTTTCCCCCAAACATCCCTTGCAAGATAATTGAAATATTGATATGTGTAACACAAATCATAACGTCAGAAGGCTACATACTGTATTGGCATTGAACATTTTGTTGTTTTTTCGCTTTAAACATCTTCCACTTTAAGTGATATTGGAGATAAATGAACGTTTAGTATTGATGAAGATGTATGTGCTTTAAGAGTGAATATAATAATGATAATAATACATGGAATTTATATAGCGCTATATCTTGTAAAAACAAATCAAAGCGCTTGCACTCGACCCTCACAACAAACAATCAATGACAATAAATAATTCTAGCAAATTCGAAAGCACACACACGCCGCGCGCGCGCGCACCGCGCACACACACACACAACACACACACACACACACACACACACACACACACACACACACACACACACACACACACACACACACACACACACACACACACCACACACCACACACACACACACACACACACACACACACTTATAGAGGTTATACATTTTGACAGGGTGAATGGAATTTCAAATGTTGAAGGCAGGGACAAATAGGAGATGAAAACAGAAGACACAAATCTTAGGTTTGAAACAAGTGTGTCTTGAGGTTGGATTTAAAAGTGTCATATGTAGGTTTTTGCCGAAGGATAGAGGGAGGTCATTCCAGATTGATGGACCAGAAATAGAGAAAGAGCGGCGGCCAACGGTAGATAGGTTGAATATAACCTGCAATGCAAGGTAAACAACAAAAAAACAAAACAAAAAAAGATTGGAGGAAGGAGGGGGTGGGGGTCAGGTTGTCTATTTTGAGATTTTGGTGCATTATAAAACTACAAGCTTTCTTCTGCCTTGTGGTGAAGTATCAAGGCAGGCTTGTGGGTTGTTGAGGTTTTTTTGGTTTTGGTTTTCTTTTCTTTCTTTCTTTTTTTTTTTCGTTGCTTTAAAAAACGCATTTAAAATCACCCAACTGTTCATCCAGACCACTTATTACGATGCAAAATAGTTTGTTGTTGTTGTTGTTGGTGTTTTCAATTTAACGTCTGTTCACTCTAAGTGATATTGGACGAGAAAAGTGGAAAGTGTAGTGGAAGTTTAGGAAGTGAGTGAAAGGAATGGAAGAAGAAAAGATTAAGAAATCACTTGTCCATTCCTCAATAATCGTTACTTTCTAGTGTTTTAGCGTTTCGTTTAGTAATCCCTTTTCATAGAACAAACAGAGTATATTGTTTGTTCATTGAATAGCTTCTAATATTTCTTCTTCTTCTTCTTCTTCTTCTTCTTTCTTCTTCTTCTTCTTCTTCTTCCTTCTTCTTCTTCTTCTTCTTCTTCTTCTTTCTTCTTCTTCTTCTTCTTTCTTCTTCTTCTTCTTCTTCTTCTTCTTCTCTCTCTCAATTCTTCTTCTTCTCTCTCTTCTTCTTCTTCTTCTTCTCTTCTTCTTCTTCTTATTCTTCTTCTTCTTCTTTCTTCTTCTTCTTTCTTCTTCTTCTTCTTCTTCTTCTTCTTCTTCTCTTCTTCTTCTTCTTCTTCTTCTTCTTCTTCTTCTTCGCAATTCTTTCTTCTTCCTACTTCTTCTTCTTCTTCTTTCTTCTTCTTCTTCTTCTTCTTCTTCTTCTTTCTTCTTCTTCTTCTTCTTTTCTTCTTCTCTTCTTCTTTCTTCGCTTCTTCTTCTTCTTCTTCTTCTTCTTCTCTTTTCTTCTTCTTCTTCTTCTTCTTCTCTTCTTCTTCTTCTTTCTTCTTCTTCTTCTTTCTTCTCTCTTCTTCTTCTTCTTCTTCTTTTCTTCCTTCTTCTTCTTCTTCTTCTTCTTCTTCTTTTCTTCTTCTCTTCTTCTTCTTTCCTACTTCTTCTCTTTTCTTCTTCTTCTTCTTTTCTTCTTTCAATTCTTCTTCTTCTTCTCCAATTCTTCTTTCTTCTTCTTCTTTCTTTTCTTCTTCTTCTTCTTCTTTCTTGCATTCTTCTTCTTTCGCAATTCTTCTTTCGCAATTCTTTTTCGCAATTCTTCTTCTTCTTCATTCTTTTTTCCTTCTTCTTCTCTTCTTCTTTCTTCTTCTTTCTTTCCTTTTTTTCTTTTCGCATATTCTTCTTCGCAATTCTTTTCTTCTTCGCAATCTTCGCATTCTTCTTTT
>JASPKP010002576.1:12500-22638 GCA_030674155.1 Stramonita haemastoma
TGCTTGTTTTTTTGTCCCCTACACTTATCACCTTTCCTTCCGACAAACTGGCTTTCTTGGCTCTTGGGGACCGTCGTGTCGCCACAAATCCGGCGCCACACCTATGCAAGATGGTGGGGGACAGTCTATGCATACACTACGATACTGTGGTGGTGCCGTGGGGTCTTTTACCGTCCAAAAGTGGGGGTCCGACGGGGCTGAAAACGGCTCTTTCGGTGGCATCTTTGCTCAAAACGGCACCTTTTTCCGGAGGGGGGTGGGTATGCGATAGGCATCACAACCTATCAATAAAAAGGGAGGGAGGGGGTGTAAACAGAGGGGAGGAGGGAGAGATATGTTAAAAAATAGAGTATTGCTCCTGTGTGTTTTGGTTATAGGTTTTTATTGATAGGTTGTGATGCTTATCGTTGTTTTAACGATTGTTGTGTTTTGTTTAGATTTGGGGAATTGGAGTGGGGGAGGGAGAGAGAGGGGGGGTTGAGGTGTGTGGAGAGAGAGAGGAGTGAGAGAGAAGGAAGGGGAGAGAGAGGGAAGGGGGGAGAGAAGGGAGAAAGAGAGTCAAAGTTGAAAAGATCTCAGTGGCTAGCATGCATTTTATGTGTGGGGAAGGTAATCATTGTGAATATAAATCAGTATGTGATGCTTATAAAAGCAGGTTTTACAATTGTTATTTATTCATCCTGATGAAGCTTCAGAATAGAAGCGAAAATTTGCTGTCAAATAAAGAGATGAAGTTGAACATAGTCGTGTTTTTATTATTATTTTACTATATATATATATTTATATATATCACCCTCCACCACATCAGGAGTTGCATTGCACCAGAGGTGAATTTTTAGTTATGGACATATTATTAATCTGCAATGAAATGGCTATACAATAGAAAGGGGAAAAAAAATTAAAATCGGGACATTTCATGAAAAGTTATTACAGGTTGAAATGATAGACTGCAGAAAATGAGAAAACGAGAAATGGACAAGTTTAGCATTATAATAAATGGTCAGAATGAAGGCTTGGGTATTTTTAAAGCACGTTTAAAAGCAAAAGGATACACAATTATGACTTGATATTTTATTACAAGGTAGAATAATGGCTATACTTTCATAATCAATAAAAATCTCCAAATTGCCAGCTTGACCCCACCTGCCTTTCATGGCTCCTACCGGGAAAGTGGGTTATGTGCTAAGCGACTCATTTCGTGGTGGAGTGTCACATATATGTATGTATGAATAATATGTATTTACATTCATTTATACATGAATGTATATGTAAATATATATATATATATATATATATATATATATATATATATATATATATATATATATATATATATATAATATATATATATATATATATATGGCGCTCCACCACGAAATGAGTTGCCTAGCACATAACCCACTTTTCGGCTAGGAGCCATTAAAGGCAGGTAGAGTCAAGTTGGCAATTTTGAGATTTTGATTGATTATTAAAGTATAGCCATTATTCTACCTTATAGTGAAATATCAAATCATAATTTTGTTTCCTTTTGCCTTTAAATGTGTTTTAAAAATACCCAAGCCCTCATTCTGACCACCTATTAGGATGCTAATCTTGTTAATTTCTCATTTTGTCGTTTCCTGCAGTCTAGCATTTCAACTTTCAATAACTTTTTCTAGAATAGTCCTATTTTCAAACTGTTTTTTGTATTGTATAGCCATGTTATTGCAGTTAGATAACATATCAATAACTAAAACTGACCTCTGGTGCAATACGTCTCATTATGTGGTGGAGCGTCACATATATATGTATATATATATATATATATATATATATATATATATATATATATATATATATATATATATATATATATATATATATATATATAGACAGACAGACAGACAGACAGAGAGAGTGACAGAGAGACAGAGACAGACAGAGAGAGAAAGAGAGGGAGAGACATCAATTGATGGATGTACAGATAGATAGATAGATAGATAGATAGATAGATAGATAGATAGATAGATAGATAGATAGATAGATAGATAGATAGATAGATAGATAGATAGGTCGGTAGGTAGGTAGGTAGGTAGGTAGGTAGGTAGGTAGGTAGGTAGGTAGGTAGGTAGGTAGGTAGATAGATAGATAGATAGATAGATAGATAGATAGATAGATAGATAGATAGATAGATAGATAGATAGATAGATAGATAGATAGATAGACAGATAAACAGCCAGACAAACACACACACAAACAGATAGACAGACAGACAGACAGACAGACAGACAGACACACGCACACACACACACACACACACACACACACACACACAACACACACACACACACACACACACACACACACACACACACACACACACACACACACACACACACACACACACACACACACACACAACACACACACACACAGACACACACACGGATACCAGCTAGGAGAAATAAAACAACAAAGAAAAACAAAGCTAGCCGTGTTGGCAGGACTGTCTACAGACAGACTGCAGGTTAGCGGTGATCACTGCAGTGTGTAATGAGCAATGTGACGCTGTCTGCAAAGAGGATCAAAGTTTGGTACCACTCTTTTCGTGTTGGCACCTCTCTTTTCCTGTTGGCACCCCTCTTTTCCTGTTGGCACCCCTCTTTTCCTGTTGGCACCACTCTTTTCCTGTTGGCACCACTCTTTTCCTGTTGGCACCACTCTTTTCCTGTTGGCACCCCTCTTTTCCTGTTGGCACCCCTCTTTTCCTGTTGGCACCCCTCTTTTCCTGTTGGCACCCCTCTTTTCCTGTTGGCACCACTCTTTTCCTGTTGGCACCACTCTTTTCCTGTTGGCACCCCTCTTTTCGTGTTACTCTTTTCCTGTTGGCACCACTCTTTTCCTGTTGGCACCCCTCTTTTCGTGTTACTCTTTTCCTGTTGGCACCACTCTTTTCCTGTTGGCACCACTCTTTTCCTGTTGGCACCACTCTTTTCCTGTTGGCACCCCTCTTTTCCTGTTGGCACCCCTCTTTTCCTGTTGGCACCCCTCTTTTCCTGTTGGCACCCCTCTTTTCCTGTTGGCACCCCTCTTTTCCTGTTGGCACCACTCTTTTCCTGTTGGCAGCGGTCTGTTCTTCAGCAAATGTGGCGGCTCTGATTAGGTTATTTCTTGTGTGTGTTGTTTTTTTCTTTAGTGCATCCACCCCCTCCCCTCCCTCCCATCCACCCATACCCCACCTGTGCCCACTCCACCTCACCACAACCGTTCCGACTTTCTTTTTTTTTTTTTTAATCTGGATGTTTTCTTTTTTACACTTCTCAGCTCTGTGTTCATTCACTCTATCTCCCTGTTTGTCTATCTGTGTGCGTGCGTGCGCGCGTGTGTGTGTGTGAATTCAGTTATTATTATTATTGTTTTAATCTATTTTATTCCTTTATATCGAGGATAATGAAATAAACACTCATGTGCTTTTTTTTTTACATCTAGTTCCCGTGTGAATGCAGTTTTTGTAAATTGTGTCACCTGTTCCCACCGGCACACGATGGCCTACTCTTACGAAAAGCGGAACAGGATTTAACGTGTGTGCAAGATGTTCTGCGTGCGTTCGCACACACAGCCTCGGTTTATAGTATAATACGAAAGTCTTTTGGGGAGAGTGGAGTCAGCACTGATGTTAACTCCAGGAGAAAAATCCCCCCGACCGGGAATCGAGCCCGGGTCATCAAATTGTGAGCGCAATGTTCTGACCACTAGGTTATCCCGTCCCTTGTTAATTCGTGTGTGTGTGTGTGTGTGTGTGTGTGTGTGTGTGTGTTGTGTGTGTGTGTGTGTGTGTGTGTGTGTGTGTGTGTGTGTGTCTGTGTGTGTGTGTGTGTGTGTGTGTGTGTGTGTGTGTGTGTGTGTGTGTGTGTGTGTGTGTGTGTGTGTGTGTGTCTTCCTTTTAACGTCTATCCACTAAAAAGTGATTTTAGACAAATAATTTGGGAGGGGGGGGGGGGATGGTGGTGTGTTTGTGTGGACAGGTGAATGGAGGATAAAAATATATATAAATATATATATTTAAGAAAAAAAAAGTCTAATTATCAGTAATGCTTGAACCATAAAAAGGACAAATAGAAGCAAGTAATCTTGAGTAAAATAAATGCTACAATATCTGTCTGTGTGTGCGTGCGAGCACGCTTGCGTGCATGTGTGTTTGTGTGTGTGTGTGTGTGTGTGTGTGTGTGTGTGTGTGTGTGTGTGCGCTTGCGCGTGTGTGCATGCGGTGTGTGTGTGTGTGTTGTGTGTGTGTGTGTGTGTGTTGTGTGTGTGTGTGTGTGTGGTTGTGTGTGTGTTGTGTGTGTGTGTGTGCGTGTGCGTGTGTGTGTGACTGCGTGTGTGAGTGTGACTGTGTGTGACTGTGTGTGACTGTGTGTGTGTGTGTGTGTGTGTGTGTGTGTGTGTGTGTGTGTGTGTGTGTGTGTGTGTGTGGTTGTGTGTGTGACTGTGTGTGTGTGTTTTTTATGTGTGTTTTAACAGGCAATAATTATCATCCGTAAAATTGAAATGTTATTAAAACAAGAAAAAGCTAAAGTCCAAACTAAACTAAACGGGCAACTGGACTTTGAAGCAAACATTCACAAATTCTGAACATTAATGAAAAATCACTGAAAACATTTTCTAATAAACAATCGGGAATATTGGGCAAAAAAGTTTTTAAAACTTTACATTCAAAAATCAAATGAAAAATTGAAATGTTTTCACCACAACAGCACGTAACGCCTGTCACAAATTTTGTTTTAAATGCATTTAGCTTTAGTCTATAAAGTAGCGAGATTACTTGTCTGAGCTTCGCCATACTATAATGTGGAAAATTCGAAACTATATTTTTTAAGTTATAAGCCTTTACAATATGATGTTTAGAAATGCTACCAAAATCTTTCACTAATAATTTCATTTCATTCTTGGATTCTTTTTCCAATAGATTGTAAATCTCAGAAATTGAGAGTGGATATATTAAAATTGTTGATCCTTTCTCTTGTTTTGCACCCCTTTTAGCAGCGCGATCTGCCCATTCATTGCAATAAAAGCCAAGATGAGACGGAACCCAACAGAAACTCACATCTGTTCCTCTTAAAATAAGACAATGTATTAAATGATGAATTTCTGTCACAATATTACAATGCGGTTTTACTGAAGCAGATCTGAGTGAATGTAGGGCTGATTTTGAATCGACAAAAAATAAAATTTGGTTGACAAGAAAAGGTAGTTCATTGATATAGTTTAAAGCCATTAAAATTGCCATTAGTTCGGCTGTGTAAACAGATCGATTTTTTCCAAGGTAGTAAGATTTTTCAGTTTTAAATTCAGGGACGACAAAGGCTGCACCTGCTTGATGATTGCTAAGAAGTGATCCATCTGTATAGATTTTTAGATGATTTGGGTATGTGTTTTGAATGTGCGATCTGACGGAACTGATTACAATATGTGGATTATCGTCTTTCCTGTAAGGTGTATGCTCAATGTCAAAGTGTGCTCTGTTTTGCTCCCACTTTGGACAAGGTGTGTTTTTTTGCTCAACATCAACATTCTCTGGGATGATTCCTGCTTTGTCCAGTAATTCTTTCGAATATGACCTAATTGTAGATAAGGAAAATATGCCTCTTGCTCTTTTGGGAAAATCGACATCTGATTTCATTTTAACCTCTTTTGCGACAAAATTGCTGCATGAAGAACTTCTGACAATATATTTTGCGCATGCTAGTCGTCTGTATTCTTCTAAAGGAAGTACATCTACTTCTTTATATGTACCAAAAGATGATGCATGGAAGGGAACACCAAGCGCAAGGCGATATGCCTTGCAATCTAAACTTTGTAGCTTTCTTTTTAGGTAGTTCGGAGCACTGAAAAACACTTCTTGACCGTAGGTTAACTTAGAACGAACAAGTGATGTTGCTAAGTGTTTCAGTATCAAAGGGTCTTGACCCCACTTTTGCTTATTGATGATTTTTAAAAGGTTAATGCTTTTTCTGGCTTTATTAATTATATATTCGATGTGTGAATTCCAGCTAAGTTTGGAAGTAATGATAACACCAAGGAATTTCACAGATTGCTCATATTGAATGACGTCATTTTCTAATCTAAATGATGGAAGATCATTGGGATTACTACGGTTATTAAAAAGCACAATATGTGTTTTTTCTGGGGACATTGTAAGCCCATTTTCTGAAATATATTGATTTACTTTGTCAATTTCTGTTTGATATACATTTCTTATGTGATTTAAAGCCCTCTTTGGGGTTGTTCGTTTCATTGTTACATTCATCCACATACAGATGTCATCTGCATATTGGGCAATGGTTACTGTGTTAGAAATATGATTAGGTAGATCATACAATAAGATATTGAACAAAATCGGTGCTATCACTGAGCCTTGAGGTAGACCCATCTGTAGAGGTCTAAAATTTGAATATGTATTCTCTACCCGTACTTGCATGCTCCTTTCACTCAAGAAACTTTTTATATAGCAGTAAATGTATCCCAACAGTCCTATATGTTTCAGTTTATACAATAATTTGGCATGCCATACTTGATCGTAGGCTTTTTTAATGTCAAAAAATGTTGCAAGAATATTTTTTCTTCTTGCAAACTCATATTCAATTTGAGTGGTGAGTTTCACTAAATGGTCGACTGATGATTTTCCTTTCTGAAAACCAGTTGTGTGTGTGTGTGTGTGTGTGTGTGTGTGTGTGTGTGTGTGTCTGTGTGTGTGTGTGTGTGTGTGTGTGTGTTTTCTTTCGTGCATCCTCCCCTCTCCCCCCCCCTCCCTTCCCACCCCCCCTCGCTGCTGCTCCCACTCCACCTCACCACAACCGTTTTGATTTTTTAATCTGGATGTTTTCTTGTATGCACTTCTCAGCTCTTTGTTCACTCTGTGTCCCTGTTTGTCTATCTGTGTGCGTGCGTGTGTGTGTGAGCATGTGTGTGTGTGCGTACGTGCGTGCGTGTGTGTGTGTGTGTGTTTCTGTGTGTGTGTGTGTGTGTGTGTGTGTGTGTGTGTGTGTGTGTGTGTGTGTGTGTGTGTGTGTGTGTGTGTGTGTGTGTGTGTATGAGTGTGTTTTTGTGTGTGTATGGGTGGGTGGGTGGGTTTTGCTCTTTGATTTAACTTCTGTTCACATTAGATAATATTAGATAAAATAATGTGTGTTTGTGTGTGTGTGCGTGCGTGCGCGTGCGTGTGCGTGCGAGCGAGAGTACGCGCGCGTGTGTTTGTGTGTGCGTTGTGTGTGTGCGCATGTGCATATGCCTGTGCGTGACTGTGTACGCACCCGCGTATATGTGTATGTGTGTACGTTTTCGTGTGTGCGCGTATGTATGTTTGTGATTGTGCGCATACGAGTGTGCGCGCGCGTGTGCGTGCGAGTGCGAGTGCCCTGTTGGGGGGGTGGGGGTGGAGGGGGTTCCAGAGGAGGGGGGGGGATTTGAAGGGGGCGAGGTCTGCCATTCTTAAAATGATCCCATTATCATTTAAAACTTACTTGGCACCACTTTTCAAACATTTAAACCCATAATTACTTTTTGGCAGAACTTCAATCAACATTGTGTAAAGAGGTCATTTTCTTGTAGATGTGTATTTTTTATTATTTTTTAAAATTTCTGACAGGCATTTGAAGACAAAATGTTTCTGATGGAGTGATTTGAGTTTATTTATTTATTTCAATATATAGAAGAGGGGAGAACATGTGGCACAGGCAGACAAAGAGAGAGAGATTGATTGATTCATTGATTCATTGATTGATTCTTATTCTTTTATATCGAGGATAATGGAATAAGCACTCTTGTGCTTTTTTACATCCAGTCCCCGTGTGTATGCAGCTTTGTAAATGTCATCTGTTCCCACTGGAACACGATGGCCTACTCTTACGAAAAGCGGAACAGGATTTAACGTGTGCGCAAGATGTTCTGCGTATGTTCGCACACGGGGCCTCGGTTTAAAGTCTCATCCGAAGGACTTTTGGGGAGAGTGCTGTCAGCACTGATGCTAAGAGAGAGACAGAGAGAGACAGACAGACAGACAGACAGACAGACAGACAGACAGACAGACAGACAGAGAGATAGAGAGACAGAGAGAGACACACAGAGAGACACACACACAGAGACAGACAGAGAGACAGAGACAGAGACAGAGAGACAGGCAGACAGACACAGGGACAGATAGACAGAGACAGACAGACAGACAGACAGACACAGACAGACACAGACAGACAAACAGACAGAGACACAGAGACACATAGGGAGACACAGAGAGAGAGACACAGAGAGAGAGAGACAGAGATACAGAGAGAGAGACACAGAGAGAGACACACACAGATAGACAGAGAGAGACAGGTAGAGGTAGAGAGAGAGATTATGCATCCGAAATCTTGTACACACTCTACACTTGTAAGCACACACACATTCATAAACGGAATCTGAAAAAAAACCCTCGTCAAGTTTTTTGTTTTATTTGTAAGTCATACATTTTGCAGACATCTGTAATAACTAATGTCCATCAAAATTCAACAACTTTCAAGTCAATACTAAAGTTTTGTTTCAGCTGCAAGCCGGCTACCCATCCCTCACTCCAGCCTTTAAAATTAACTGAAGGGGCAGGTAGGCTTTTCCAATGCTCTGACCAGCATTGACACAATGACTGACCCACGGACTTTGTGTGTGCTTTTCAATCCCCATTTGATAATTCTTTGCAATTCAATTAAAAAAACACTTTATCTCAGAGAGAGAAATTCACACGGGGGTTATAAGGCATCTATAAAAAACAACAACAACAACACTAAACATGTAAACATAATATTACGGACAAATTTCAACACAGTATATCTGACAACCATCACCAAGTTTAACCCCTGCTAAATAAAACATAGGCAGGTGGGTTTTTTTTTTTTTAAAGAGGGATTGATGCAGTATTTGTATTTTTCTCAGGAAAAAACTCAATTGGGTAGTCAAGTGCCAGTGGTGTGTGCTCACCATTTGATCATTAAACTTGAAAGTTGAATTTGTACAAGACTGTTATAAAATACAGGAAAAAAACAACCAAATGCAAAACCTGGTTGCATCGAATTTGTACAGAGCTGTTATTACATACAGAAAAAAATAATCGCTAAACTGGTCACATTGAATTCTTACAGGGATATTATAAAATACAGAAAAACAAGTGCAAAACTGGTTACATCGAATTTTTACAAAGCTGTTATAAATTACAGAAAAAAACACAAAAGCAAAACTGATTACATCAAATTTGTACAGAGCTGTTTTAAAATACAGAAAAAACATAAACGCAAAACTGGTTACATTGAATTCGTACAGGGCTTTTATAAAATACAGAAAAACATAAATGCAAAATTAATTACATCAAATTTGTACAGAGCTGTCATTACATATAGAAAAATATAAACGCAAAACTGGTTATATCGAATTTTTACAAAGCTGTTATAAGATACAGAATTTTTTAAAAAATATAAATGCAAAACTCATTATATTGAAGTTGTACAGAGCTGTAATAAAGTACAGAAAAACAAACGCAAAACTGGTTACATCGAATTTGTACAGCGCTGTTAAAAGATACAGAAAAACACAAACGCAAAACTGGTTACAGGAAACTCGTCTTTTTGTTCATCTTCTAAAACAAGCAGCACTTACTCTACACATCCATATGAACAAAGTTTGAAATATAACAGCAGGTAATTAAATTGGGTAACATAGAAAAATCAGTTGGAAACAAGCCCCAGGTGCATTTGCATTAAATTTTGAAAAAAAGCGTTTTAAAACTTATTTTGAACCTGGAATACTAGAGCCTGTGTCGGTAACACTATTGGGCTATGGCGGAATATTGATGTATACACAAGAGTTGACAATATCCAAAATTCCACCATTTACACTGAAAAGAAAAAAAAGGCACCAGCAGTAAACTGCTTCACTTTGTGTTTAATACTTGAAACCGAAGTCATCTAACAAAAATAATAAAAAAGAAGCAGCACAATATGTTGGTAATGGAAAAAATCCAATAAAATGTTACAATATAAAGTGTCAAAACATGGGATTGGCTCTAGAGAATTTTTTTTTTTTTTAAAAAGGCAGCTCTTAAAATACAAGGCTAGCTGTTCACCAGTATTTCTTACAA
>JASPKP010002577.1:7500-10000 GCA_030674155.1 Stramonita haemastoma
TTCTTTTCTTTCTTTCTTTCTTTCTTTCTTTCTTTCTTTCTTTTCTTTCTTTTCTTTCTTTCTTTCTTTCTTTCTTTCTTTCTTTTTCTTTCTTTCTTTCTTTCTTTCTTTCTTTCTTTCTTTTCTTTCTTTCTTTCTTTCTTCTTCTTTCTTTCTTTTCTTTCTTTCTTTCTTTCTTTCTTTTCTGAAGCAACGAGGGAGAAGAGATGGGCGCCGCCCTTAACATGCTGGCCCCTAGAGAAGCTGAGGTCTCTGATGCCTCTCTCCCCAACGACCGCATAGGTTATGGGACACCTTTACCTTTTTCCTCAGCAAGAGCTCCAAGGTTGACGCACGTTGAGATTTTTTTTTTGTGCATATGCCACCTTTTCCCCCATCATTACAGTAGCCGCATTCAGATTTCCGGGGATGATATCTAAGCACAACACCAGTGTGCATGAAATATTTTTAAAAGTTGGTTTTAATTTTTTTATGAATGTTATCATATTTCATATCGGTACACAATGATCTACTCTTTCGAAAGGCAGAAGTGCTTTTTTTAACGTGTGAGCACGATGTTCTGCGTGCGTTTGCACACAAGACCTTGGTTTCTAGTCTCATTCGAAGATGTTAGCTTCATAGGAAAAATCCCCTTGTGTAGGTGCCTAGGTGATGGCTTAAACCTAGGCCATCAGATCACCAGCTCATTACTCTAACCACAAGCCTATCCCCCCCCCCCCCCCCCCCCCCTTGTGACTAAACATGACGTAAAATGAACTGAAATCAACACAATTCAACACAACACAACACAACACAACACAATACAATACAATACAATACAATACAATGCAATACAACACAATACAAAACAGCATTGAACTATACAACTCGATACAATACCTCTTCTATGTTTTCTTTTTTCTTTTGTTTTAATTTTTCTTCATCGTTCTACTTCATCTTCTTTACTTTCATCTTTGATCTGAAAGTACAATTAAATAGGAAAAAAAAAAGCAAATTGTCTTCTTTCAAATGAAATGCTACATATGAGCTAACCGCTGTGTGTGTGTGTGTGTGTGTGTGTGTGTGTGTTGTGTGTGTGTGTGTGTGTGTGTGTGTGTGTGTTGTGTGTGTGTGTGTGCGTGCGTGCGTGTGCGTGTGTTTGCGTGTGTGTGTACACGCGCATGAGTGTGTGCGTGTGCGTGCGTGCGTGCTTGTGTGTGTATGTACTGTGTGTGTATGTGTATATGTGTGTGTATGTGTGTGTGCGTGCGTGTCCGTGTGTGTGTGAATGCTCATGTGTGTGTGTGTATGAGCGTGCTTGCGTGCATGCATGCGTGCGTGCGTGCGTGCGTCCATCTGTGCGTGTGTGTTACAGGTGACGGTTTCTTTCCGGAGACTGGAGGAGTTTCTAAATCGCACAGACCTACAAGACAACGTGGACACAGATCTTGAAGTCGGTATGTTGGGTGGATGTGCTTGGTATTCACTGCTATACTGTTCCAGGGGGGGGGGTTGCCCACAGGATTGTACAGTATTTATTTATTTATTCTTTTATTTCGAGGATTATGGAAGAAGCACTCAGGTGCTTTTTTAACATCCAGTCCCCGTGTGTATGCAGTTTTGTAAATCGTGTCATCTGTTCCCACCGGCACACAGTGGCCTACTCTTACGAAAAGCGGAACAGAATTTTAACGTGTGCGCAAGATGATCTGCGTGCGTTCGCACACGGGGCCTCGGTTTATAATCTCATCCGAAGGACTTTTGGGGAGAGTTGAGTCAGCACTGATGTTAACTCCTGGGGAAAAATCCCCTCGAACGTGAATCGAACCCAGGTCGTCAAATTGCGAGCGCAATGTTCTGACTACTAGGCTATCCCACCCCAGTACTAGAGCATTGAGTTTGCGATCTGAAGGCCCAGGTTGGAGCCTTACTACAGGCACCCGTTCAAGGGGATTTTTTTTAGTCCCCACAGGAGCTAACATCAGTACAGACTCCACTCCCTCCAAAAGATGAAACTATCAGCCGAGCTCCCATGTTCAAACACTCCCAGAACATCTGGCCCACTCGTTGAGAACTCGTTTCGCTTTTTAAAAGGGTAGGCCATTGCGTGCTAGTAAGAACGAAGGACAACATGTAATGATAAAAAAAGAAAAGCCGCATGCACGCTGGTGTCGTGTTTATAGATTCGATTCCCGTTCGATGGGATTTTTTCCCTTGGAGTTGATATCAGTGCTTTTATTGTTTGTTTGTCCGTCATGTTCGACGGTGACCTCCAAAACAGCAGAGGAGGCAGCTGCTGTTTCGGAAACTGGGCAGAAATTTGATAATAGTGGAGGTGCCTTGCCTACAGCACACCTCCACTCTCGGCTCAGAGGGCATAAGGACAGTCAGCGTTGGAGATGCTCTTCAAAGGCCAACTAGCCCCCTGGGATGAAGCACATAAGGACTGTACAAGTCAAGCCTAGTCAGAGAGTCATAGTAGATCACTAAAGACTAAGCTGTAAAGTAGAATTCCATGAGT
>JASPKP010002577.1:17500-22637 GCA_030674155.1 Stramonita haemastoma
TGACGCCTCGCTCCCCTACGGCCACATAGGTTATGGGACACCTTTACTTTTTTACTCTTTTGTGTTTGGGTCGGGGCTCGAACCTGGGACTATTAGAGTTCGATCGCGAGCTCAACGCTTTATCCACAAGGCTACCCACACCCACCCACCCCCACCCACCCCCTTCTTTTCTTCCCCCCCCTCCCCCTCGAAATAATGGTATGAATATTCATAGGAGACACTGGACATGGTCACCACACACACACAAAAACTTCTGACTGTGTTTGCAGGTGATGATGACAATAGGGAAAAAGAAACAGACTTTCTCCAGGCATCCCCAGATGACAACACAGACAGCAACAACAGCGACGACGATGATGATCACAGCAGTGATAGCAGCCGTGCTGTTCGTAACGACAACATCGCCAGCAACAACAGCAACAGCAACAACAACAGGAGAATCAAGGGAGACAAGGAGGAAAACGAGCCATTAGCCAGCAGTGTACTAAGAGACTCGAACCACCTAGCGGCTGTGAACGGGATTCGGGAAAAACCACCGCGACCCAAGGATGATGGGTATGTAGAGTGGAGTGGAGTGGAGTGGAGTGGAGTGTAGTACAGTACAGTACAGTACAGTACAGTAGAGCAGAGTAGAGCAGAGCAGAGCAGAGCAGAGCAGAGCAGAGCAGAGCACAGTAGAGTAGAGTAGAGTAGAGTAGAGTAGAGTAGAGTAGAGTAGAGTAGAGTAGAGCAGAGCAGAGTAGAGGAGTGGAGAGGAGAGGAGTTGAGTGGAGTACAGTGGAGTAGAGTAGAGTGGAGTGGAGTGGAGTGGAGTGGAGTGGAGGAGAGGAGAGTAGTGTAGAGTGGATAGGAGTGGAGTGGAGTAGTTTGGATTAGAGTAGAGTAGAATGGAGTGGAGTGGAGTGAGGAAGAGTAGAGTGGAACAGAGTAGAGCAGAGCAGAGCAGAGTAGAGCAGAGCAGAGCAGAGCAGAGCAGAGCAGAGTAGAGTAGAGTAGAGTAAAGTAGAGTAAAGTAGAGTAGAGTAGAGTAGAGTAGAGTAGAGTAAAGTAGAGTGGAGTGGAGTGGAGTGGAGTAGAGTAGAGTAGAGTAGAAACACTAGTGCCCAGACCACCACGCAAGGTCGAGTGGATGGTCTGGGAGGATGGGATTCTTGCTCAAGCGGGGATCAAGGCCACACATCTTGCTTTCTAGGCAGAAATTGTCCATTTAGATCAACAATGTAGCTATCTTGTGTCTTTTGATTATGATTCGTATCAATATGCCTGTCAGTGTTGTAATTGCTCTTCAGGGGATGATTACAGTGTTTTTGACTTGACTTGACTTGATGAGTGTCAAGGTCAAAGTCAAAATTTTATTTCCAGATAGTATATTGAGTAAGCAATAAATTTGCTTTTTTTCATCAAGCCTTCGATCTAGAAAAAAACCCTCATAACCAAACAGAAAAGAAGCGAACAATTTATCAAATTGAAACAGCAAGCAAACAAGCAAAATACAACAGTAACAGAAAAGAAACACCAAAAATATATTTAATATAATGTGTGTGCATGCGTGTGTGTATGTGTGTGTGTGGCGTGAGTGTGCGTGCCTGCGTGCATGCATGCATGTGCGTGTGTGTATGTGTGTGTGTGTGTGTGTGTGTGTGTGTGTGTGTGTGTGTGTGTGTGTGTGTGTGTGTGTGTGTGTGTGTGTGTGTGTGCATGTGTTTGTTTCAGAGAACAAAACGACACAAACTCAGAGAAGAAGGAGAAGGAAAGAAGTGATGGGGAAAGAGAGAGGCTGACACACCCACTCTTGTGGAAAATGACGATGACAAAGTGTACTATGTAAGACTTGGTTTGCTTTCCTACCCTCTCTCTCTCTCTCTCTCTCCTCTCTCTCTCTCCTCTCTCTCTCTCTCTCTCTCTCCTCTCTCTCATCTCTCTCTCTCTCTCTCCTCTCTCTCTTCCACTATCACCACCACCACCACCAGCACAACAACAACAACAATAACAACAACAACAATTACTACTACTACTACTACTACTACTACTACTACTACTACTACTACTACTACACTACTGCTGCTGCTGCTGCTGCTGCTGCTGCTTGTGCTGCTGCTACTACTGCTACTGCTGCTACTGCTACTACTACCACCACCACCACCACCACCACCACCACCACCACCACCACCACCACCACTACTACTGCTACTACTGCTACTACTGCTACTACTACTACTACTTCCATTACTAGCCCTACTACTACCACTACTATACTAATACCACCACCATTAACGCTACTACTACAACAACTACTACTACTACTACTACTACAACTCCTCCTCCTACTACTACCATCACTATAAATTTGTACAATTTTGTACCACCAACCACCACCACCAACCACCACCCACCACCAACCACCCACCACCACCACCAAAAAACATCACAAACTTCCATTCTAATCCATGACCCCCAAAACTTTTCAGGCCACCTGGAGCACCGTGCAGGAATACTGTCGGGTGGTGGAGGGGGGTGGGTGGCGGTGCTGCTGCTGCTGTTTGCCGTGCAGCAGGCGGCCACCAGAGCCGGTGACGTGGCCCTCGGCCAGTGGACTGACCACCCCGACCTCCACAACCTGACCTCCATGCCCCCGGGCAGCCCTGACCGTCTGACCCTCAACCGTTACTACCTGTCTGTTTACGCCGCTATGGGTTTACTTCATGGTCAGTGTGGCTGGACAGAGTTTGTTTTTTTAAATATTATTTTGTTTTATTTATTTATTTATTTATTTATCTATCTATGTCTGTCTGTCTGTCTGTCTGTCTGTCTTTCTGTCTCTGTCTGTCTGTCTGTCTCTCTTGTCTCTCTCTCTATCACTCTCTCCCCCCTCTCTCTCTCCCCCTCTCTCTCTCCCCCCCTTCCCTCTCCTTCCCTCTCTCTCATTAATCTCTCATCTCCCCCCCCCCCCCCTCTCTCCTCTCTCTCTCTCTCTCTCTCTCTCTCTCTCTCTCTCTCTCTCCTCTCTCTCTCTCTCTCTCTCTCTCTCTCTCTCTCTTTCTCTGTCAGTCAGTCAGTCAGTCCAGTCTGTCTGTCTGTCTGTCCTCTGTCTCTCTCTCTCTCTCCCCCCCCCCCTCTCTCTCTCCCTCCCTCCCTCCCCCACCCGCCCTCCCCCCTATCTCTCTCTTTCATATGTGCTGCAATGTTTGTCTGGATGTTGTCTGTGCAGCGGTTGCTTCGCTGGCCTTCAAAGCCACACAGATGGTGCGGCATATACACATGGCGGGCTATCTACATCACCGAATGCTGTCACGTGTCCTGCGTGCGCCAATCGCTTTCTTCGACACAACGCCTGTCGGTCGTATTCTTCACAGATTTGGAAACGTATGTAGAATTTGTTAAGCGTTACTGCTGTTAGATGGTATGGGCCGTTATGTTGTTTATTCTTTCTCTCTTTCTCTGTCTTTTTCTCTTTCTGTGGACAAAATGGTCACCACTTTATCTGTAGCCCTTGGGAATAAAGAGTATCAATCAATCAATCAATCAATCGATCAATCAATCAATCAGTCAATCAGTCAATCAATCTCTCTCTCTCTCTCTCTCTCTCTCTCTCTCTCTCTCTCTCTCTCTCTCTCTCTCTCTCTCTCTCTCTCTCTCTCTCTCTCTCTCTCTCTCACACACACACACACACACCATGAGTACTTATTCCATTATCCTCGATATAAGAATAAATAAATAAATGAATAAAATAAAATCTCTCTCTCTCTCTCTCTCTCTCTCTCTCTCTCTCTCTCTCTCTCTCTCTCTCTCTCCTCTCTCTCTCTCTCTCTCTCTGTTCACGCAGCGCAGATTACAATTTTGCTCAGGTACATGATTGCAAGCACAGTAAAGGTGAACATAGCCAATGCAGTCATTGGGGAGTGAAGTGTCAAGAGACCCCAGCTTCTCTTACGGCCAGCATATCACAATAATTTAATATTAAGGGCCACACCCATCTCCTCACCCTTGCTGTTTTACCTTCCATGACCCTAAGGAAGGCAGGTACCCATTTACAGCTGGGTGAACTGGGGGACTGTACTGAAACCAAGGCGCACGAACGGTCACCCATCCACTTGGTAACCACGCTCAAAGCTGACCCCAACTCCTCGATTTTTCCTCAGGGATGGTGTCTAAACACGACACCTGTGTGCATGCTGGGCTGGGTTTTTTGTTGTTGTTGCTTTGTTGTCATCCGCTCCTACCGGTTTACAATGGCCTGCTCTTCCCAAAGGCGGAACAGGTTTTAATGTGTGAGCAAGATGTTCTGCGTGCGTTCGCACACAGGGGCTCGGTTTATAGTCTCAACCGACTGTCCTTTTTCCTCCCCAACAGTTTAAATGAATCAATCAACAATGTCTGACTGCAGAATCTTCACGCCATTGACACAGAGCTCACGGAGACGATAGAGTCGACGGTGACGGTGGTGTTGGGGTTGGTGGGGAGGGTGGTGGTGCTGTCCTACATCGTGCCCCCCTTCCTCCTCCTCCTCCCACCCATCGCTGCCATTGTCTATTACACTCAGGTGAGAGAGAGAGAGAGAGAGAGAGAGAGAGAGAGAAGAGAGAGAGAGAGAGAGAGAGAGAGAGAGAGAGAGAGAGAGAGAGAGAGAGAGAGTTTTGCTGTCCTTTTTTTCCAATAATTTAACTAAAATACTTCAATGTCAGTTTTCTTAATTAAGATTTTTGTGCTTGACTCGGTTTAAAAAAAACATTCCAGCTAATCTATACATATATTATTATTTCAGTTTCTTTCAGTTTTCTGGATTGAATATCAACCCCTCTACCACATAATTATATTTAACATTGACTGAGCTCTCTCTGTCTCTTCCTCCCTCCCTCTCTCTGTCTCTCCCTCTCTCTCTCTGTCTTTTCCCCTCTCTCTCCCTCCCCCCCCCCCCCACTCTCTCTATCTCTCGATATGCTGAGTATTGGTTTATTCTATCATAGGATGTGTCTGTATTGGCTCATGTTATTATCATATTAATAATGTATCCCTAAGGGCGGGGATTGAATGTAACCCCCCCCCCCTCCCACATGAGTGCTTATTCATTATCCATGAAATAAAAGAATTTGATTTGATTTGATTTAACTTGATTTGATCTCTCCTCTTTGCTTTCTCC
>JASPKP010002578.1:0-22636 GCA_030674155.1 Stramonita haemastoma
CACATGCCAACTGTCGGTATTCATCTAGTGGCAATTCTCCAATTTCACGGTAAGTTCCAAGAGTCGGTGCATGAAAAGGTACTCCGAGGGCAAGTCTGTATGCCTTACAGTCCATACTTTGTAACTTTTTAAGTAAATACTTTGGTGCATTGAAGAATACCTCTTATCCATAAGACAGTTTGGAACGAATAAGAGATGTTGCTAAACATTTAAGATTTAAAGTGCTTTGTCCCCAAAATTGCTTACTTACCATTTTAAGTAAATTCAAACACTTCTTCCTTTAGTTAAGGTATACTCGATATGTGCGTTCCAAGACAGCTTAGACGTAAGAATAACACCCAAAAATTTTATTGTTTTTATATTGAATAATTTCACTGCCAATCCTGAAAATCGGTAACTCATCTGGATTACTACCATTGTTAAAAAGTACTAGATGTGTTTTTTCTGCAGAAAAAGAAAGTCCGTTCTCAAAAATATAATCATTTATGTTGTCAAGTTGGATTTGGTACATTTTTCTGATGTAATTTATTGCCCGTTTTGGTGTGTTTCGCTTCATGTTGACATTCATCCACATACATATGTCGTCTGCATATTGCACTAAAACGACATCATTTGACAACTTTTTTGGAAGATCGTGTAATAAAATATTGAACAAGACAGGAGCTATAACAGAACCTTGGGGTAGCCCCATGTGAAGAGACCTAAAGCCTGAGTATGAGTTGTTTACTCTGACTTGTATACTTCTATTACACAGAAAACTTTTAATGAAATGATATATATGTCCAGAAAACCCAAGATGTTTCAGTTGAGCAACAATCGAGCATGCCAAACTTGATCATAAGCCTTTTTGATGTAAAAAAAAATGTAGCTAGAACGTTTTTTCGTCGAGCAAATTGGCTCTTAATGTGTGTTGGAAGTTTAACCAAATTGTCTATGGCACATCGGTCTTTTTGAAAGCCTGCTTGGTTGATTGGGATTATGTTTTTTCTATGACAGTAATACATTAATCGTTTAAGAATAATATGTTCCATTAATTTGCCAGTATGTGAAGTCAGGGCAATAGGTCTGTAACTACTTTTATCTGTTTTTGGCTTTCCCTGCTTATGTACTGGAACAACTGTAGACTGTTTCCACTTCATTGGCATGACACCATCAATCCAACATTTACTACAAAGTTTGTGTAGCAGAGATAAAAAAATTTCTGGTAAATGTTTCAGCATATCATTAGATACTGCGTCCAAACCGACAGATGTTTTCTAGTTGGAAAGTGAAAATAATGCTTCTTTTACCTCATTCAATAAGATTGGGGCATTGACATATTCATCATTATCAGAGATTGGTTCAGAATGCAACTCTATTTTGTTTTCCTCCTCTGTTCTATGTTTTCTATGCTCACATGATAGCCCTTCAATGCGCATTGATTCTGAGAACATGTCTACAAAGGCTTCTGCCTTTTCTTTGTTGGAAGGAAATTCTTTATTCCCCAGCTTTACTGGGCAACTTGGTAGACAGACACCATTTTTCATTTCATTAAATTTTTTCCAAACTTGTTTAAGATCTTTATGACTGGATATCTCACTGGTACAAAAAGAAGACCAAAACTGTCTTTTAGCCTCAGCAATAACTTTGTTACTATGATTTTTAGCTTCTTTCTGCTTGATATAATTTTCTGGCGTTTTATCTTTTAGATATACCTTCTACATTGAACGTTTATTCTTAACTGCATGGTCACATGCTGGTGTCCACCATATATTTCCATTATGTTTCTTTGATTCACGCATGTTTATTCTAGGGACAGACAAACTAGCAGCTTGAAGGATGGTTTCAGTAAAAATAGAATAGAAGTGGTCTATGTCATCAGTTTCAAAGCTCTCAGTGTTGTAGGCTGCAAGAATGCTTTTAAATTTTTCCAATCAGCTTGTTTGTAATTAAATTTAGGAATCTTGTCTGCAAGGGTGTCACAAGTAGCAGTTGTTCTATGAAGAGTTATAATAACAGGCAGGTGGTCACTGCCAAGGGTGTCTTTGTGTGTTGTCCAGTCACATTCCGGAGCTAGTGGTGGAGATATAAATGTTAAATCTAAGGCTGATGCTCTATGAGTAGCAATGTCTGGAATTCTGGTGACACTGCCATCATTTAATAAGCATAGGCACGAATCCACTACATTTTCTACAAAGCGGTTACTGGATATTTTTTCACACTCTTTATCCCAAAAGGGGGCATGAGCATTAAAGTCGCCTGCAATAAGCCATTTTTCATCATCTTGAAGATTGTGTATCCATTCAGTATTATAAATGTTAGGCCCCTTAGGCAAATATAATGATACAACATTTAGCACTAAATCCTCTGCAAACTTTACTCTTGCTGCACATGAATGTACATCACGCACTTGGTTAGGCACTGATGAAGAGTAAACATTATAATCTATCCTTTCTTGGATGTAAACTGCTGCACTAATTTTGGTAGCAGCATCAACTTGCTGATGTACAGGTGGATAATAATAACCAGGCAGTTTGGGCAGTTTACTCCTGGTTACATTGAGCGATTGTAGTATGATTGCTTGATAGTTATTGTCAGCAAGATGCTGGACTAAATAGGGCAAATTGGTGGAGACTGACCGAGCATTCCACTGCATGATTTTAAGTGGACTTGATTGTTTAAAAGGCATTATAGTATACAAAATCTAGGCAACAAAGTAAGAATAGCCAATAATCTAAAAACAACTTTAAAAAAAGAAGTAATAATAATAAACTATGCAAATATATAACCAAACAGATCTAGATTAAGCACTTCTCAATCCAGTCTCTATACAGATGTGAAGCACAAAATCAGTCAAGTTCAAACAACAAGAAAGAAAAAAAAATCGCAAATCACAACAGATATGTAGCTAATTGTACCAAAATTAAGCAAACTAGTTAAGGTTGTAACACACACTACACAATAGATTAACGTCTGATTCAATGTCTGATTCAATATCTGGCGATTGCTTCAAAGAAAGCAAAAAGTCACCATGGAATAATTATATGGCCTGCTCACAGGGCTGCACCAGAAATTATGGCTAGCGTTGTTCCTATACCAGAATTGCCTGGGGTAATGTGTGTGTGTGTGTGTGTGTGTGTGTGTGTGTGTGTGTGTGTGTGTGTGTGTGTGTGTGTGGTGTGTGTGTGTGTGTGTTGTATGCGCGAGGGCGCGGGTGTGTGTGTGTGTGAGAGAGAGAAAGAGTTTGAGACAGAGAGACAAAGACAGAGAGAGCGGGGGTGGGAGTATGCAGAAGAAAGGAAAAAAACCAATAAAGTGAAAGAGACATATCAGCAAAAGATAGATTGAAAGTTAGAGTATAATATATAACAGTCAGGATAAATCAAGACAATACAATAAATTCAGGGTGGGGTAGGGTGGGGAAATACAAAAGGATTCTCTTAAGACAAAAACGTAGGGAGGAGTTCCATAAGTAGTTCCTCCTCCCCCCCCCCCCCCCCCCCCCCCCTGCCCTTTTCACTCCAACCTTTATGGTTTAATTTTGCCTCCCCCTTGAACAAACCAAAGTGTTGAAACCACACATGCAGGCATGTAATCATAGGCAGCTAGATCTGGATTTATTCATTCATTTACTTATCTATTTATTCATTCATTTATTTATCTATTTATACCACTTTATGTCAGAGCTGAATTCTCTGCGTGAAATTCAGGCCGCTCTCCCTGGGGAGAAAGCAACACCACAAATGCAGCGCCACTAATTATTTCTTTTTCTTTTTCCTGTCTGCAATTGTATTTGTTTCCTTATAAGAGTGCCTTTTTTGTACAGAATGTTGCCAAAGACAACACTCTTGTTGCCGTGGGTTCTTTTACATGCGCTAAAGGATGTGTAACCTGTAAGACTTCGGTTTATCGTGTCATCCGAAAGGCTAGCACCCAAACCACCACTCATGGTCCAACGGATGGGGGATAAGTTTGGAGCCCAAACGGGATTCGAACTACCGCACACTCCGACCCGGACTTTTCGCTTTCTAGACAGGTGTGTTACCTCTAGACCACTGATATACATTTCATACAATCCTAAGTCAATTCATTGTTATATATATATATATATATATATATATATATATATATATATATATATATATATATATATATATATATATATATATATATATACCGATAGTTATATCAACAATGTACGTTAGGTGCATATAACTAGATTAGGAAATTCTAGATATTTCACCTTTCTTTATGAAATATCATATTAGTTTAGTCAACTTGTATTGACTGAAAATACCCGTAGTAGAGACCGGAGAGAGAGAGAGAGAGAGAGAGAGAGAGAGAGAGAGAGAGAGAGAGAGAGAGAGAGAGAGAGAGAGAGAGAGAGAGAGAGAGAGATTTGATATGATTTGATTTCATTTCATTTGATTTTATTTGATTTGATTAGATTTGATTTGATTTATTCTTTATATCAAGGATAATGGAATAAGCACTCTTGTGCTTTTTTACATCCAGTCCCCGTGTGTATGCAGTTTTGTAAATGTCATCTGTTCCCACCGGCACACGATGGCCTACTCTTACGAAAAGCGGAACAGGATTTAACGTGTGCACAAGATGTTCTGCGTGCGTTCGCACACGGGGCCTCAGTTTAAAGTCTCATCCGAAGGACCTTTAGGGAGAGTGGAGTCAGCACTGATGTTAACTCCAGGAGAAAAATCTCCTCGACTGGACTCGAACCCAGATCGTCAAATTACCAGCGCAATGTTCTGACCACTAGGCTATCCATCCCCCCAGAGAGAGAGAAGAGAGAGAGAGAGAGAGAGAGAGAGAGAGAGAGAGAGAGAGAGAGAGAGAGAGAGAGAGAGAGAGAGAGAGAGAGATATGTACTGTTTGATAGTAAATGCTCTTGTAGTATTTTTTTGAAAGAATAATGGCTTTTTAAAGGTTTGAGAATTTCTGGTACTACCTTCCACAGGGCTCCTCCTGAGTAATGTAGGTGACACATGTTTGTTGTTTTCTTGATGCTTGGCAAGGAAAACTACAGCAACAGAAAGCCTTTTAGAAAGGTGAACAGAAAACTGTCAAAAGCTGACTACAGCCAGGGAGGTGTCAAACCCTGATGAACAGGATTACTTTTCAGAAAGGTTTACACTTACAATGGGCGGGGACTCTAGGGTGAAAGACAGACCAACATAGCTGGAGTAGAATACCAAGATGGCATCTTGGGAAACTTACAAAAAATAATAAGGTATTTGGACGGTATAAATTGCTAAACATGTCAACTAAAGGGACTCTATGCTGCTTAACCTTGACTGGGGAAAGCCAGTGCTCTGACCACTGAGCTAATCCATCCCATATCATGTACAAGACAAAACACTATAAATCACATGTTGTTTAATAATTCCTGCCCTAATTACAATTATAAAAATAAAACATTATAAATCATATATTGTTTAACAATGCCTGCCCTAATCATAATTACAAAAAAAATAAAACACTAAAAATCACATGTTGTTTAATAATTCCTGCACAAATCATAATTATTAAAATAAAATTTCATACATTATTTATTGTTTAATAATGCCTGCCTTGGTCATGTTCAAGATGAGACACTATAAATCAAATGTTCTTTGATAATACCCTGATCATGCATGAAATAAAGCACAATAGATCAGATGTTCTTCAATAATGCCCTGACCATGATGGAAGTTAAACATTTTAAATCAGAACTTGTTTGATACTGCCTGCCCTAATCATGTTGAAAATACACAGCATAAATCAGACGTTAGTTAATAATGCCTACCCTGATAATGGATACAATAAAATAATAGGTTTTTTTTTTTTGATAATTGACAGAAACGAGAAATTGAGCAGGTTAGAAATATAGTTCATCTTTGAGAGAACAGATTATTATTATTACAGGAGTTACACAATGTCATAGTCAGTCAAAATAAAGCTAACACAACACTGGCGTAACATATTGTGATTAACTCTGTCGCCTAACTTTGGAGCCCACCAGTGGATTAACATAGGGAACAGAGGAGAGGACAGAGAGACAAATGGTGGAGCTCAATACAACACTAAACCAGTTCACATCAGAAACACATTTCTTACAAAGCAGGACACAGTATGATGATGTGACAATGGTTGAAAGACTGGAGATCTCTGTGGGTTTTTTTTATATTGCTTTTTAACAGATTGTCACAATGCTCTGAAGACTGGTCTTGCTTTTAACACTTAGGCTGTTATCCCAGCAACTGAGAGCAAAGACAAGAACACTGTCTGCACAAGACTTGTAAAACAAGTCTTTGAAATAACAAATAGTTCAGCTTCCTAAGAAAAAAATGGTTGGCCTTTTTTTTCTTTTTTTTTTTTTTACTTTAGCATCAGTGTTGCTATCCAAGTTTAACTTGTGATAAAAAAAAACCCTGTTCCAAGCTACTTATAAACTTGTTGGCTATGGATGAGGGTATTTCTCAGAAATGTGCTCTAATCTTCTAAACCCACAAGGAATTTTTTTGGTTTTAGACCATTTAGCTCCAGATAGGCATCATCCCACCAATAGACAAACTCATTGAGGGCTGGACTATTGTCTTAGACTATCCAGACAGAAATGACAAAAGAGCACTGTTTTCTGCAAATTTCACAAGAAGAGAATTTTCACAGCTGTTTTGCTATCATCTGTGGGGAGAGAGCACAACACTGTGGAGAACCAGCACAGGTACATCTACCCAATGAAGAAGTTTTGTTGGTGAACACAGCTGTGGTCTGTTGATTATAAAATCAATCACCCAATTAAGTGTCTGCCTGTGTCAAAGTTTGATAGTACTTTGTTTACAAGAAAATGAGACTGCAATGTATTGGATGCTGGACTAAAGTCAGCTAAACATATTCTGATTCCAGAGTCATGTGTTTCTGAGTGACTGTACAACTTGTTAAACATGTACAGTTTTGAATCTCCAACACCTCTTCCAGTTCTGTGTATGAATTGCAGTGGGTCAAGATCTTTCTCTATAGTGGAGAGAGTGAGAGATTTTACAGTGTTTTCTAATGTTTTCATCACAACAGCTGTGACAGCAGCCGATCTACAATCATTACACTGATCAAATTGGGTTTCTTTTGAAGAAGTATTACATTGAAAGTTTTCCAAATAATTTGTATCTGGCGGGTTACCAGTGAAGCCTGGAACAGGGGCTGAAAGGTGCTGGCAAATTCAGTGGCACAAAACTTAAGGGTTCTACCACATATTGATATGCCATTACTATAAAAAAAACATTAGTAGTTGTCTCAATAGCATGAAGGCAAGAACAGATAGATAGCAGAGACAGACAGACAGACAGACGACAGCAGAGAGACAGACAAGCACATACATTATACATGCACATATATATGCAAACCCATACATGCATACATAGACAGGCAGACACACACACACACACACACACACACACACACACACACACACACACACACACACGCACCTGCTTGGCGCGCGCGCGCACACACACACACACACACACAACACACACACCACACACACACACACATACATACACACCTGCTTGCGCGCACACACACAACACACACACACACACACACACACACACAACACACACATACACAGAAATAAAAACAACAGTCATTGCTAAAGCCCTTGTCTTCCCCATGCCTGACACAGACTGCAGTACAGAACATGGCCAACCTACCTGTGCCCCGTCCCCTTCTCCGCTTTACAAAGAAGTTTCCCATGTTGCACACCCTGCATCAAAATGTCTTCACTTCACACAGCAGACATAGTCACTGTTCACTTCTACTTCACACAGCAGACATGGTCACTGTCCACTTCACACAGCAGACATGGTCACTGTCCACTTCACACAGCAGACATGGTCACTGTCCACTTCACACAGCAGACATGGTCAGTGTTTGCTTCTTTACTTCACACAGCAGACATGGTCATTGTTCACTTCTTCACTTCACACAGCACACATGGTCACTGTTCACTTCACACAGCGGACATGGTCAGTGTCCACTTCACACAGCAGACATGGTCACTGTTAATGTCCACTTCACACAGCAGACATGGTCACTGTCCACTTCACACAGCAGACATGGTCACTGTTCACTTCACACAGCAGACATGGTCACTGTTAATGTCCACTTCACACAGCAGACATGGTCACTGTTCACTTCACACAGCAGACATGGTCACTGTTCACTTCTTCACTTCACACAGCAGACATGGTCAGTGTTTGCTTCTTTACTTCACACAGCAGACATGGTCACTGTTCACTTCTTCACTTCACACAGCAGACATGGTCGCTGTTCACTTCACACAGCAGACATGGTCACTGTCCACTTCACACAGCAGACATGGTCAGTGCAAAGTTCTCTGTTGGCCTCCTTCTGTGTCAATGATCAGACACACTGACAGCTCTCTCTTCACTTGCCCCTATTTTTATCCACTATCTGCAAGGTGAAGACACCCCCCTGCATACATACTGCAGCACACTCTGGCTGTTCATTGGAGGTCACTAAGCACCTGACCTCTTCCCACATAGTAGTAGGGAAAGGTGTGTGTTAGTTAGTTCTTCAGTTTAACGTCCTTCCACTAAATAGTGATATCAGACGGGAAAGTGTATATGAGTGAGTGAGTGTGTGTATGGAGGGGAGGGGGGAGAGGAGGGGGTCTGGGTGGGTTGGGATGGCACATAGCTAATTATCTGCAGTAAACAACTATAAGAACCAAGAATTAAAACAATAGAACAAGAATAATGAAAAGAAAGAAATGACAGTTTAAAACACTAACTTTGCAATTCATATAACTAGTAAACATCATTATACTATTATAACTAGTAAACAAACATTATACTATAAGAACCTGATAATAGGACTGTGACTTAATGACAATGCAATTTCTTTCATTAGCGAAATGTCTTTTAGAATTTGCTCTAAGCAAACGTATTTGTAAACTGGTAAAAAGATTTTCAAATCTCTGCATTCTAAAAGAATGTGACCTATGGTAATATTTTCGCCACAGATACAAGTTGCTTTTTTTGAAAATTTCAATCTAAAAGCATTGAGCTTGAACCTATAGATAAGAGATACAACATTTCTATATTCGTGAGAGTTATGGCATTTGATCTTATCAAAAGATAATAAATGGGTTACATCATCATTCTGGTGAGAACCAATACTTTGTTTCTTTTTAAAATGTTTCCATCATGCATTTTGTAACATGCTATAGCCCTCATGAACGGATAAGGGGACATTAATGCTGCAGGACCCATCAGTGTGCTTTGCTCCACATTTTGCTACTTTGTCAACTATTTCATTAAAGTAGATACCACAATGCGAAGGAATCCAGCAAAAGGTAACACAGGTGCCTCGTAACATCAGAAAATGAATCAGATGTCCAATCTCAGTTACAAGATCTTGTCTCACTTTTGAACTGGAATTTTTTAGAGCAAGTAAAACCGACTTGGAATCAAACAAAAAAGCGTCTGAAATATGTTTTTGGGGAAATCTAGAAGAAAATATAAAGCCATCAAAATGGCAGATAATTCAGCTGTAAAAATAGATCGATTTTTCCCAATATGAAAAGATCTTTCTACTTTCAATGATGGGATTACAAAAGCTGCTCCCGCCTCGTTGTCGCTCAAAAGTGAGCCGTCAGTGTAGATTTTTAGATGTTCTGGATATGCAGTTTGTATATGTTCTTTCACTGACGCGCTAAGAATATTTTCATTACCTTTTTTGGTTAAAGAAGAATAATTTAAGTCAAAATTAGCTCTCTGAAGCTCCCATGGTGGGCAAGATGAAATGTTATTAATCTTTGATTTAGTTATTTTTGTTGGACATATTTCTGCCTTATCAAATAAGTGAGAAGTATAAGTTCTAGCCGTGGTAACAGAACGAATAGTATGTGCTCTTTTGGGGAAGTTGACATCAGATCTTATATCAATTTCGGTGTCCACATTGGTTTCCTGTTTTGAACAACGTAAGAGATATTTAGCCACAGCCAGTTGTCGATGATCATCTAAAGGCAACACACCTATCTCTTTATAAGTGCCCATGGATGATGCATGGAAAGGTACACCCAAAGCTAATCGAAAACCCTTACAGTCTAATCTTGTCATTTTTTGTAATAAAGATTTTGGAGCGCTGAAAAATGCTTCCTGGCCATAAATGAGTCTAGAACGTACAAGAGATAATGCGAGATGTTTTAAAAGCAGCTACATCCTGAGCCCACACTTGTTTGCTGATAACTTTCAAGAGGTTAAGACTTTTACGTGCTTTAGTATTTAGATATTCAATGTGATAATTCCAACTTAGTGAGGCTGTTAAGTGTACCCCTAAAAACTTCACCATAGGTTTGTATTCCAAAGCTTTCCCATCTATCTGAAAAACAGGTAGAACTGGTGGGTTAGTACCATTATTAAAAAGTACAAGATTAGTCTTTTCGGGAGACAGTAACAGACCATTCTCAAAGATGTAGCCATTAAGTTTGTTTAACTCAAGCTGATAAATGTTTTTCAAATGATTAAGATGCCTCTTTGGTTTTCTCCTTTTCATTGAGACATTCATCCACATACAAATGTCGTCAGCGTACTGAACATGGATAGCATTACTTGAGAGACACTTTGGAAGATCATAAAGAAGAATATTGAAAAGATGTGGCGCAATGACTGATCCCTGTGGAATACCCATAGTTGGAAATCGTAAGGAAGAATAGGAATTTCCAACTTTAACCTGCATGCATCTTTCGGAGAGAAATGTTTTAACATAATAATAGACATTTCCAGATAAGCCAATAGATTTCAATTTGTACAGTAACCGTTTATGCCAGACCTGATCGTATGCTTTCTTTATATCAAAAAATGTGGCAAGTACATTTTTCCTACATGCAAATTGTTGTTTAATCTGTGTGCTGAGTTTAAACAGATGATCTGCTGTGGATCTACCTTTCCGAAAACCTGCTTGACAGATAGGGATTATTTGGTTTTTATCACAGTAATATATTAGTCGGTATAAAATTATTTTTTCCATAAGTTTTCCTGTGTGTGAGGTTAAAGCTATTGGTCTGTAACTGTTTTTATCACTTTTAGATTTACCCTGCTTTGGGACTGGCACTAAAACGGAATGTTTCCAAATATGGGGAATGACCCCCTGAGACCAACAAGTTTGAAATAGTTCAAGCAGTAATATTATCCAATTTTCTGGCAGCTGTTTCAAAAAATCGTTTGAAATAGCATCTATACCAACGGATGTTCTTTTTGTCCCAAGAGAAAGAAGAGCATCTTTCAATTCTTGCAGAGTTAGGGGAGCATTGACATAGTGATTATTATCTCCCACAGGATCGTTTATACATGTCTTTTTGTTCTTCTTTTTCTCTATAGGCTTTGCATTTTTCAGTAAGACTTTTATTACTCATTGTATCTGAAAACATTTCTATGAAAGTATCAGCTTTTTCTAAACTAGTTGGAAGATCTTTGTCTTGAATCTTAATTGGACAGTTAGGAAGCTTAATCCCACTTTTCATGTCTTTAAATTTATTCCATACCTTTTGTACATCATTATGGGAGTTAACTTCTTTTAGGCAAAAGGAAGACCAAAATTGACGTTTGCTTTCTTCAACAGTTTTATCACAAAACAGTTTTGCTTTTTTCATAAGAGAATGATTTTCGGACGTTTTATTTCTTAAGTATACTTTACAAGCAGCTTTTTTGTCATTAACAGCTTTTTGACAAGCAGGATTCCACCATATATTTCCCGAATGCTTTTGTGACTTCATGGGAGAATACTTTGGAATAGAACTATCAGCTGCTAGTAACACGTATTCTTTAAAATTTGCATAAAAAATATCAATGTCACTACTTTTTATACTTTCAATGTTAATTTGTGTCAAAATATCTTTAAACTTGTTCCAGTCAGCAAGACGATAATTGTATTTTGGGATGACATCTTTTTCTTTATCACATTGTATAGAATTTTCATTTAGAGTGATAGCAATTGGAAAATGATCACTTCCTAAAGTATCGTCTTCTACTTTCCAGTTACACCTGGAAACAAGGGTTGGAGAAATAAAAGATAGATCTAAAGCGCTAGGTCTTTGGTTTGGAACATCTGGGATTCGCGTGACATTGCCATCATTAAGTAGAAAAAGACAAGAATCAACAATGTTTTCAATAAACCGATTATTGGTCACTGATGTACAGTTTTTATCCCAGAAGGGGGAGTGTGCATTGAAATCCCCACATATTAACCATTTTTTATTAGAATCTGGTAATGTGTGCAACCATTCTGTGTTGCCATCATTAGGGCCTTTAGGTAAATATACCGAAACAATGTTTAGATCTATAGATTTGTTAAGTTTTACACATGCAGTACAAGAATGCAAATGAGGTACATTAGTTGGAACAGGTGAGGTAGATTCAATATATTTTATACCTTTGTGCACATAAATTGCTACCCGTATCTTTTCAGTATCATTTGCAACAAGTTCATGGATTGGTGGATAGTAGTAATTTTTTTAGAATGGGTAGTTTGTTTCTGGTAACGTTTAAAGAATGTAATACCAAAACTTCAGATTTGAACGATGCCAGATGCTGAATAAGATACGGTAAATTTGTTGTTACAGATCTGCAGTTCCACTGTAAAATTTTAAATGGACAAGATTTCATAATTATCAAGAAAAACAGTTAGGTGTAATCTACTATACAACGACTTATACAATAGCAAGTTTTTGAAAATATAATTGGTTCTCAGGTAAAATAAAGATGTAACCCAATGTGTGTGTGAATGTAGATGTGAGATTGTATGTAGATGTGTGATAGTACAGATCTAAAAGAGGAAAAAATATACCACGGGAAACAAATCAAAAAGTTAGTTCGTCTTCAAATGACACGGAATAGTACTGCTATAAAAGACAATCTATGGAGTGTCAGAGTTAATGCAATAGTACTCAAAAGACTTTACGACTTCCCCAAGTCCTTCAAAAGATTATGGCTCAGTGGCTGAATCCTATGTGCAGGATGTCTTGGGCACATTGAAATTGTGGAACCCATTCCTCTCCAGGTAGTGGAGTGCATGTTGGACATGTTTGTGTTATCCATGCCATCAGCCAAGGATGACCTGTTCATCTATAAAAGAATGGGTTTTCAATACGAACATTCTACATATGTGGCCTCTGTTCTATACTAAACCGAAGGCTTTAAGAGGAATGAAGAATGATCTAGTAGGCTATTTGCCACAAATTCATGATGAAACAATCATCTTATAATCAAAAAATTGAGTTTGCCCCCGAAAAAACAATAACAAAGTCAGTGCCCTTTTCTCTATGTCAGACCATCACCCCAATATGCAATTCCCACCACTTGGAAAGAGGGAATCTTGGTGTATATTGTCAATATGAACGTATGTACTTGAAAGTACACTCACGCGTGCGTGTATATGTGTTTGCTTCATGTGTGTGTGTGTGTGTGTGTGTGTGTGTGTGTGTGTGTGTGTGTGTTGTGTGTGTGTGTGTGTGTGTGTATGCTCGCGCATGTACGTGTGTGTGTGTGTGTGTGTGTGTGTGTGTGTGGTGTGTGTGTGTGTGTGTGTGTGTGTGTGTGTGTGAATGCACAGGGGGGGGGGGGGAGGGGTCAAGAGGGAAGGTTTGGTTTCTTTTATATTTAAAAACAGTCATAGAGTGGTCCATAGGGGTTCAGCCATGGATCATGATTCACCGCCAGACGCCTGTGGTCAGTGTAAAACACAATGTTCCTGTTTGTCGTAAAGTCACAGTGTCTTGGTTTTGTCGTTCGGCGAGGCGATTCCCAGAACAGATCACGAAGATGCCGGCCAATGTTTCCAGCAAGGGCACTGCTTCCTCTCTTGGTGGGGTGGATCCCGTCATTCTTCAGGAACACCTGGTTGGTTTCTGAGGTTGTTGTGAGCCATGGTGGAAATGGTGGTGTTTTCATGAAGGTCGTCGGTAAGGATCGGTTGAATAGATCTTGTTTGATTTGAAGAGCTCTGTGTTTTGTTGGTGCTATTTTGCTTATGACGACTTTGCATCTGGGATGGTCACACGCAATCCTCTTTGCTTTGAGCAGAAGGGCTTTAGAAGCTGCAGTGGTGTCCTTTGTCTTCAGGTCATTGATTCCACAATGGATCAGTATTGCCTCCGGTGGATGGTTCATTTTCGAAACTGCAGATTTGACGGCATTGTCAATGTCGTCAATGGTGTATGCCTTGCGGGTGAAGACTTTGATGCCGTATGACTGTCCTAATCTGTGGGCGTGTACACCATTTATCACAGAATCATGGACCATGAGAACCACTGGAAGATCTTGATTGCTAGAGGTTGTTGATTTTAAAGTTTCTAGGTGGACAGATTTAGAACCGGAAGGTGTTGATACGTAATTTGGCTTCCTGACGTTCTTTCCAGCGACTTTGACGTCATTTCTTTTGTTTTCAATTTCTTTTTTCTCCGGATTTGAGGATTTAGGCCTACGTGGTGTGTGTTGAACAAAGTTAGGACTAATTTTGGCGACTTTTCTCTTGTAGAGGGCTTTTTATCATTGGGGAGCCGGGTGGATTGTTTGACAGCATCTGCATACGAATAAACACGGTCGGTTTGTGTTTGGGCGTTCGAAGTACTGACCTTAACCTCCGGTGCTGATTTTGTTGCTGATTTTGCTGCTGATTTTGCGTGGTCTTTTAGTTCTTTTACAGTTGTTTCCAATGAAGCGATTTTTGTGCACAGGGAAGCGATGATTTCAGCCATTTTATCGAGCTTTTTATCCATGCCGTCTCCTGTTGTTGAGCACACATTTCCAAGCCTCGGCAGGCTAAAGCCCGGTTCCTCCGACTGCTTTTTGGAAACAGAGCCAGGTTTCCTTTTCAGTGTCGTTTCACTGACTGGCTTGCTTCCAGATGAATCCAGGGTTATTCCTGGCTTTTTCTGGACACCACTCATGCTTCTTGTCTTTGTCATTTTGAGTGCAAAGCTAAAAACTCTGACAATAACTATTTAGCAGTTGGTCTTGTCCGCCATCTTGATGACGTGTCCAAAGGTGTGTGTGTGTGTTGTGTGTGTGTGTGTGGTGTGTGTGGTTTTGTTGTGTGTGGTGTGTGTGTGTGTTGTGTGTGTGTGTGTGTGTGTGTGTGTGGTGTGTGTGTGTGTGTGCGTGTGCGTGTGTTCGTGCTGTGTGTGTGTGTGTGTGTGTGTGTGTGTGTGTGTGTTAGTGGCGATGTGCTCTTCCTGGGGAGACAGCCCAAATTTCAGGCAGAGAAATCTGCTGTGACATAAAATGGTATAAACTAGAATAAAATAAAAGTAGCAATTACCTCTACCTACTTTCATGGGTTCTAGAAGCCGTTTGCACTGTTTTTGAGTAACATGAGTTTTACTGAAGGAGAGATGAGTGTTTACTAAGTGCAGTGAGCTATATCTGTATCGTATCCCTAAAATACAACGAGTTATAATATATCTTTATATCTCCTATATATCCCCAAAACAGTCTTTGACAAAAATCTGGGTGTATGTGACCCCTTCATAGAATTTCAGTTAGTGACTGGTATCAACATTTTAAACAGTTGCTTGAGAAAGATATTGAGGTAGATAATTGTTTGAATAAAAGTGAGGTTGATGAAGCTCCTGATGAAATGAGGCTCTATGATCGTCCTATCACAAGAGAAGAAATATTGTTAGTAATGAGAAGACTAAAGAGAAACAAGTCTGCAGAACCAGATGGGATTATAGAACTGCTTAAGAATGCAAGAAATAGTGTTGTAGATTTCTTTTTTTGAGTTTTTCACAGCACTTTTTGACAAAAAATAAATTATCCAGATAGGGACAAATTCAACCATACTATCATTGTTTTAGAATGTTTTTGATAAATGACCAAGGTAATTACAGAGGACTTAAATTTTTATTATGCAATGTTAATAGTAAGCTGTACATTTCAATAATTAAGATACAAGAATGAGTTCAACAAAAAACACATTACTGGTGAGCATCAAACAGGCTTTAAGAAAAGTCACTCTACAGTTGATCATATGTTTACACTTAAGGCAATAAGACAGAAATAGTTCACATTAAACCTCTTGTTGTTGAACTCTACAGAAATAAACTGCCTTTAGCTTTTGAATTCTTTTATTGATTTTTATCTGCAGCTGACTTTGTTCACTCTGAGATAGTGATTTTATTATTTATTACTGTGTGTGCATAATAAGCTATCAAGCTAATGTAACCCACTCCTGAGACAGTAATTTTATTATTTATTACTGTGTGTGCATATAAGCCATCAAGCTAATGTAACCCACTCCTGAGACAGTAATTTTATTATTTATTACTGTGTGTGCATAGTAAGCCATCAAGCTAATGTAACCCACTCCTGAGACAGTAATTTTATTATTTATTACTGTGTGTGCATAGTAAGCCATCAAGCTAATGTAACCCACTCCTGAGACAGTAATTTTATTATTTATTACTGTGTGTGCATAGTAAGCCATCAAGCTATGTAACCCACTCTGAGACAGTAATTTCATTATTTATTACTGTGTGTGCATAGTAAGCCATCAAGCTAATGTAACCCACTTCTGAGACAGTAATTTTATTATTTATTACTGTGTGTGCATAGTAAGCATCAAGCTAATGTAACCCACTCCTGAGACAGTAATTTTATTATTTATTACTGTGTGTGCATAGTAAGCCATCAAGCTAATGTAACCCACTCCTGAGACAGTAATTTTATTATTTATTACTGTGTGTGCATAGTAAGCCATCAAGCTAATGTAACCCACTTTCCCGAGACAGTAATTTTATTATTTATTACTGTGTGTGCATAGTAAGCCATCAAGCTAATGTAACCCACTCCTGAGACAGTAATTTTATTATTTATTACTGTGTGTGCATAGTAAGCCATCAAGCTAATGTAACCCACTCCTGAGACAGTAATTTTATTATTTATTACTGTGTGTGCATAGTAAGCCATCAAGCTAATGTAACCCACTCCTGAGACAGTAATTTTATTATTTATTACTGTGTGTGCATAGTAAGCCATCAAGCTAATGTAACCCACTTCTGAGACAGTAATTTTATTATTTATTACTGTGTGTGCATAGTAAGCCATCAAGCTAATGTAACCCACTCCTGAGACAGTAATTTTATTATTTATTACTGTGTGTGCATAATAAGCCATCAAGCTAATGTAACCCACTCCTGAGACAGTAATTTTATTATTTATTACTGTGTGTGCATAGTAAGCCATCAAGCTAATGTAACCCACTCCTGAGACAGTAATTTTATTATTTATTGCTGTGTGTGCATAGTAAGCCATCAAGCTAATGTAACCCACTCCTGAGACAGTAATTTTATTATTTATTACTGTGTGTGCATAGTAAGCCATCAAGCTAATGTAACCCACTCCTGAGACAGTAATTTTATTATTTATTACTGTGTGTGCATAGTAAGCCATCAAGCTAATGTAACCCACTCCTGAGACAGTAATTTTATTATTTATTACTGTGTGTGCATAGTAAGCCATCAAGCTAATGTAACCCACTCTGAGACAGTAATTTTATTATTTATTACTGTGTGTGCATAGTAAGCCATCAAGCTAATGTAACCAACCAAAAGTTTTGTCTAGGAGGAGAAGCAGCATTTTAGCAGGTCACCAGTAAAAAGACATCTGTAATCAAAGTGCTTGCTCTTTTGGAGTGCAATGCAAAGAAAAAAAATCTTAGTAAACAAAAAACTGGAATTTTTTTGTTGGTATTTTGTCTAGCTCATCAAAGACATTCTAGTTGTATTTGAATTTAGAATTGTTTAGAAAAAAAATTTTGAATGGTAACGGAAGGAATAGAAATCTAGACATGTCCTGAGTCATTTCTAGGAATTAAGATCCTGTCAGATGAGTAGTCCCAGTTGATTGTTGAGAGAGCAAGCCACATTCTAGTTAGTAGTTTATTCTCACTCACTCACTCAGCCCCATGTCCCAAAGGACGTAGGGGGGACATGAGAGAAGACGCAACAGAGATCTTTTTCCATGCTTCACGATCCTGTGTGGCTAGTAGGAGGTGTTGCAGGGGTTGGGCGGTCCAGTCTTTGATGTTGTCAACCCATGATTTCTTTTGGCGGTCTCTTCTTCTCTTGCCCTCGACTGTTCCTTGCAGGATGGTTTTTGCTAGGGTGTTGTGTCTTGTGGTGTGACCAAACCACATCAGCTTTCTCCTCTTTATGGTGGAGAGCAAAGGCTCTTGGGGGCCCACACGCTTTTTGATTTCTTCTTTCACATAGTTATTGGTCTTGTGTTCTTTGTATGATATTTTGAGGAGTCTTCTGCTGCACTTGTTCACGAATGCTTGGATTCTCCTCTCTAACTCTGCTGTCAGAGTCCATGATTCACAGCCATAAAGGAGGATAGATATCACGAGGGATTTGTAAAGGTGGGATTTGGTGCAGAAGCTGATGTTGTTGCTTCTGATGATCTTCACGAGTCTGACTAGAGCAGATGTTGCTGTTGCAATGCGAGCTTTCAGTTCATTGTTTGATGTGCCATCTTTTGTTAGGATGGAGCCTAAGTATTTAAATTGGCTCACCTCTTCTAGTGTTTCTCCATTCATCTTTATTTCCGTGATGTCATTATTCGCGCTGTTGACCATGATCTTCGATTTCTCTGTACTGACCTCCATGCCGTATGTGCTCGCTCGATCTGTTAGATTGTCTGTGAGGATTTGCAGTTCTTGTTTGCTGCTGCCCATGAGGTCAATGTCATCTGCAAATCTGAGGTTGCAAAGGGGTCTTCCACCAATGGAGATGGAAGTGTGGAGGTTTTGCAGTGTCTCTGTCATGATGTTTTCAAGGAAGAGGTTGAAGAGTACAGGTGAGAGAGGGCAGCCCTGGCCAACCCCAACCGTGGTCTTGAAGAACTCGCCCACATGATTGTTCATGAAAACTGCACTTTTTGCATTCTCGTACAGAGCCTTGATGACTTCAATTAGGCAGCTGTCAATGTTAAAGTGCCTGAGTACTTGCCAGAGGCCGTCATGCCATACCCTGTCAAAGGCCTTTTTGAAGTCTATGAAATTGTGGTACAAGTCTTTTTGGTGTTGGAAATGCTTCTCTATCAGAATTCTCAGATTGAAAATTTGTTCCATTGTGCTGCGTTTTGGTCTAAAGCCCGCTTGTTCTTCTGCCAGGAGTGTTTCCGCTTGGTTTTTCAGTCTGTTGAGGACTACCTGCAGCATGATCTTGCTAGGATGACTTATGAGACTGCTTAAGGAGAGGTGGTACCTTTGTAAACCTGGCAGTAGCATCCTTCGATATGGACGGGAGCACTGGTCCTCACTTGGCACTCAACTCTCACTTCTGGGTCCGGGTCCTTAACCCACCCACACCCCGGTAACCGCTTCTACTGGCGGGCGAAACGTTGTGAGGGGCTGGTGCATTCTTACCCACCAGTAGGAGTCTTGGAGAGGAGATGGGCACCACCAAGCTTTCTCAAGCCCACTGCAAGGACATGATGAGAAAAACAAAACAGAAAGACATGCCGGATCGGTCGAGGCCCGGATCAACAACGACCGCGCTACCCACTGCAAGCCTCCAGGGTGGGAGTGACAAGTGTGCTACTGGGGCAGAACCAACTCTAAAGCTTCCAGCTAAAGGTGCAACCATTGGTACATGGAATGTAAGGACTCTGTACCAAACAGGAAGAGTACAGAAACTTACACATGAATTACAGAGGTATAAATGAGACATCCTAGGGCTTGCGGAAGTCAGATGGATTGGCTTCGGAGAAACAACCACGCAAGACGGCCACAAAATATGGTACAGCGGAGAAGAGAAACTACATCAACATGGAGTAGGCTTTATTGTCAGGAAAGAGATTGTGTCAAGCATCATCAGCTGCACACCAGTATCCAGCAGACTCATCTCAATCAGAGTTTCTGCAAAACCCCAGAATCTCACCACCATCCAAGTGTATGCTCCAACATCTGACTACGATGATGATCAGATAGAAGAATTCTATGAAGAACTTGAAAACGTCATCTCCAAAACGCCCCAAAAAGACATCCTTATTGTGGAAGGCGACTGGAATGCTAAGGTGGGACCTGATGCCTATGACACCTGGGCAGGAACCACAGGACGATTTGGACAGGGAGAAACAAATGACAGAGGACAGCGGCTGCTGGAATTCGCAAAGAAGCACAAACTAACTTTGGCTAACACACTCCACCCTCACAAGCCATCTAGAACATCAACCTGGCACTCACCAAATGGTCTGATTCATAATCAAATTGATTACATTCTGTCACCCCAAAGATTCAAATCCAGCATAAACAAGGCAAACACAAGAACATTCCCAGGAGCTGACATTGGCAGTGACCACGACCTTGTACTTACCACCATCAGGCTGAAACTGAAAGCAAAACAACAGCCAAAAAGCCCACGCATAAGATTCGACCCGAAAAACTCGAAGACCCAACAGTGGTTGAGATCTTCCAAGCCAACATTGGAGGAAAGTTCGCCGCTCTCACAGCCAACGACAATGATGTGGACACACTGGCCAACAACATCAAAGAAGTGCTAACGACAGCAGCAGAAGAAACATTAGGAAGAAGCAGAACAAAGAAACAACCCTGGGTGACAAATGAGGTTCTTGACCTCTATGACAAAAGAAGAGAACTTAAAAAACAAAAATTCACAAGTCAAGAAGCTTACAAGAAGTACATGGATAGCCACAGAGAAGTGAGGAAAAAGATGAGAGAAGCCAAAGAAGCGTGGATAGAAGAACAATGCAACAACATCGAAGCTGGAATGACCAAGGGAAACAGCAAAACAGCTTACGACACTTTGAAAGCACTAACGAAAACCACACAGCCTAAAGCCTCTGTTATTGAAGACAAAGAAGGAAATCTTTTAACGGAAAACAATGCCATCCTCCAACGCTGGACAGAATACTGTGAGGGATTGTACAACTACCCACTACGCCCAGATACCAACATAGTTTCTGACAAACCCCCTGAACACCAAGATAAAGACCCACCAATACTAAGGTGTGAAGAGGATGCAGCTATTAAACAATTGAAGAAGGGAAGTCCCCTGGAATCGATAACATCCCAGCTGAACTCATAAAAAAGGGAAATGAAACAGCAAGCGATTCACAGAACTTTGTCAGAAGATCCACGACACCAAAGAATGGCCAAAAGAATGGACATCAGTCTCTTGTAATACTCTGCCAAAGAAGTGAAACTCAACAATCAGACTACAGAAATAGTTCATAGTCATCTATGTTATTCTACACTCACTAAATTGTTAGGTGATCAATATTCTGTATAGTGAGTGAAATGTTTATTGTATTTTTGGTTATTGTGAGTAAGAAGTTATGTGTTATTATAACCTTTTGAGAGAAACATTTTATTTATTTATTTATTTATTCATTTATTTATTTATTTATTTTTTTATTTATTCTTTTATATCGAGGATAACACAATAAGCAATCATGTGCTTTTTTCATCCGGTCCCCGTGTGTATGCAGTTTGTAATATTGTCATTGTTCCCATCGGGATTAGTATTACATCGTATTGTGAGGAACTGTTTTTTGAAGCAGTCATCTAGGTGAAAGTGATCTGTTATGATTAGAAATGCTTTGATATTTCAAGCATTTCTCTTGATATGAGTGTTGTGTCTTTTGGTGTTGTTTAGCCTTATGGTGAATGTTAATTATTGGAGCATATTTAGCAGATCATTTTGATATCTATATTGTTATTTTGGTGTGTGACGTACATGTTATAAAAACCCTCTTTCAGTGGAGGTGAACTGAGATTCTCAAGGAGGAATATTTGTCATGTATTATACTTTACTTGGGTGTCAGGGCTCTGGTTGAGGTGGTGCCTGTGATGTCTGGCTGCTGCACTCTACCTGGTAAGGGGGACAACATCTCTATCCTCATCTATCTATCTATCTATCTATCTATCTATCTATCTATCTATCTATCTATATCTATCTATCTATCTATCTGTCTGTCTGTCTGTCTTCTACCTACTTATCTATCTGTCTATCATCTATCTATCTATCTATCTATCTATCTATCTATCTATCTATCTATCTATCTATCTGTCTGTCTGTCTATCTACTATCTATCTATCTATCTATCTATCTATCTATCTATCTTATCTACCTACCTGTATGTCTTGTCTGTCTGTCTGTCTGTCTGTCTGTCGTCTGTCTACCTACCTACCTACCTACTACCTACCTACCTACCTACCTACCTACCTACCTACCTACCTACCTACCTACCCACCCACCCACCCACCCACGTCGTCTGTCTGTCTGTCTGTCTGCCTGTCTGTCTGTTCTGTCTGTCTGTCTATCTATCTATCTATCTATCTATCTATCTATCTGTCAGTCTGGCGACCGTGGGAGCACCCCTGAAGACTTGACAACCAGTTCCCTTTATCCCTCTCTCTGTTCTGCCTTTCTCAAAGTTTTGTTGAGTTCTAGGCCTGTCCATTCGCTGATGTTGTCCTCCCATCTCTTCCTTGGTCTGCCTCTATTTCTTCCTCCTTGGACAGTGCCTTGCAGTATTGTTTTTGCAAGTCCTTTTGATCTTGCTACATGCCTGGAAACTTAATTTTTTTAGGACTGATAGAAGATTTTTGTAGG
>JASPKP010002579.1:0-2500 GCA_030674155.1 Stramonita haemastoma
ACTGTTCATTATTATCGATATAGAAATGCTAATAATGATGATTTAATTTGCTGTCTGTGTAAAGAGGCAGAAGAAAATGAAGTTCACTTTGTTCTTTGTTGCCCTCTTCTAACAACCATTCGATAACAGTTTATCAAGCCCAAATATTATAGAAAGCCATCAATGTTTAAATTAACCTTGTTGATGTCATCATCCTCCCCGAAATTTTACCTTGTATTTATACAAAGCATTTAAGCTTAGAGACCTTGCTATGTCGTAAGAATTTTCCTTTTGTCACATGCAACCAGTATGTAGATCTATTTATTTTTTGTGTATTTTGATCTTACTGCATTTGTTTGTTATCATGTTCGTATACCCCTTCATAAGGGGCCTTGGCCTATAAATGAATAAACCATCCGAATCCGAATCTCTCTCTCTCTCTCTCTCTCTCTCTCTCTCTCTCTCTCTCTCTCTCTCTCTCACGCTTGTTGTTTGATACTGGGTATGGTTTCTTGCTCTTGGTATTTGGATCATTATCATTGTCGTTTAGTTAGAGGTTATTATTTTTGTCTTGATATTATCCCTGAAAAGGGTGGGGACTGGGTGTAAAAAAGCACATGAGTGGTTATCTATTATCCTCGATTAAAAGAATTTGCCTTGCCTCTCTCTCTCTCTCTGTCTCTCTCTCTCTATTATTATTATTATTATTATTATTATTATTATTATTATCATTATTATTATCACCATCATTATTATACTTATTTAGCCTTTATTGTTGTTATTGTTTGCCTGCTTGCTTGTTTGCTCATTTGCTGTTCCCTATTACAAGTCGCTGTGGAAGTGTGGAAAAATCACCTCATTTTTTCTACTTTATCTAACCCTTTATTTCCCTATAAGTTATATAACATATTTTGGGGTATACTTCTGTGTACTGTGTACTTGGTAAAAAAACAACAACTTCTTTTATTACATTATACTGTTCTAGTTTTGTGGTTTCATTTGCTTATTCTGTCATTCACTGAACTTGTACTGCGAAAAGTGCCCATAGTCAGAGACATTGAATGCTGTATAGCAGAAGAACCCACACCAGGATTTCCCCCTCTTCCTACCTGTGTAAACACCTGACCAACGGTACAGATCTCATCATTATTGTGACAAAAGCGCTGACAGTGAAGTGTGTGACCACTGAGTAGTGAGTCCTGGACTGTTTCCTGAATTGCCTAACTGCTGACGTCATCAGACACGCCTCAGTAATTATTGTCGGCAGTTGCAATACTGCCTCTCTTTGGACACCTGCCAGCCTTCAAGTGGCCTTTAGAAACACATCGCTGAGGAATGTGCTTGACTTTGAAGCAGCTGTTGTGATTCATACCAGCTCAGACTTCTGAGTCTGTATTGTTTCTCAGTTTGCATACTTTTAATCAATTTACCTATTATTCTTTTGTGGTGTCTTCCAATTTGTTTGCTTCGTTTTGCTTTCTTTTTACTCATTGAAATGTGTTGATACTTCCAGTCTTACTGACGAATTTGTTTGACTTGAAGTAGCTGTTGCCATCCACACCAGCTCAGACCTGATTTCTGTATTGTCAATTTTGAGTAGTTGAATCACTATACCTATTTATATTTGGGGGGATTCTTTCCAGTTGTTGTTTTGATTGTTCCTTCTTACTTATTATCTCCCCCCCCCCTCGCTCTCTCACACACACATTTCCAGCAAAAACCAACACACATAGATGCATTCAAGACACAACATGTGGCCCTGTAAGGAAGGTCTACGAATTTGCCACTTAAATATAAATCACGCAGTTAATAAAATTGACGACATATCAACACTTATTAGAAACCATGGCAAACCATTTCACATACTAGGGCTATCTGAATCAAGACTTTCGAAGGACATAGTTGACACTGATTTATATATCCCTGGATATAAAATCATACGAAAGGATCCACAAAAGCAAAAAGAAACAGGAATCATCATATACATTAGTGAATCTATAACATTCAAGCGTCTCATCCATCTAGAACATTATGATGTAGAATCTGTCTGGTTTGAAGTGTCCATAAAAGGTTCACCACCTATTGCAATGGGATTCTGCTATAGGAATCCAGCAGAAAGAAAAAACTGGATTGACAAGTTTGACGCAATGATGAACGTAGTCTTATTAGATTCCAGGGAAGTAATACTACTAGGTGATTTTAATATCGATCTAACAAAAGTAAATAATGCATGGACGCAAATTACTAATTCACTCAACCTTCACCAACTAGTTAGTTTACCCACGAGAGTCACACAAAACTCGAGCACAATAATTGATCACATCTACGTAACAAATCCTAAAAAGATCATAGAAACATGTGTCCCTGTCTATAACTGCAGCGATCACTACCCAGTTGTACTACATGGTCAAAAAAAGGAACAAAAATTCCCAAACCTGGACATAAAAACATAACATATCGTTCTTTTGCAAAATTTAATGAAAAGCTTTTCCTTCTGGAACTAAGTAACTCGATGCTCTCA